>JAJEJO010049528.1:0-27895 GCA_020662805.1 Glaucomys volans
AGGAAGGGCACTTCTTAGTACTCAAAATAGTGCATAGCAGGTTCTCGAAACATTCAATGGATCATTCAATTGATTTAGAAGCATCAATTATCAACTATCAACTATCCTTTATTTGTGTTAACAATATTGAATCCATATAGTCTTCTTTTTTGGGGTGGTGGTGGTACTGGGGATTGAGGAGATTGTACTCAGGGGCACTTTATCATGGAGCTACACCCCCAGGTTTTTTTATTTGTTCAATTTTGGGACAGGGTCTCACTAAATCACCAACACTAACCTCAAAATTGCAATCTTCCTGCTTCAGCCTCCTTAGTCATTAGGATTACAGCTGTGTGACACTGTACCTGGCTACCAATGCAATTTGCAATTACTCTTCTATAGTAAAGAAAAAGTGTTGAAAAAGTGTTGTAAATATCAACTAAGTGTTACTATTTGTAAGCTAATTTCATGGGAAACCCTGCTGATAGCAGTTAGAACATTGGTAGATCTTCCCTGAAATTTTGGTTTACATAATTAATGAAGAAAGTACATGTTTTTAAAAAAGTGTAAGTTGCTGCATGAGGTGGCACATGCCTCTAATACCAGCAGCTTGGGAGGCTGAGGCAGGAGGATCATGAGTTCAAAACCAGCCTCGGCAATGGCGAGACACTAAGCAACTCAGTGAGACCCTATCTCTAAATAAAAAATGAAGAAGTCTGGGGATGTGGCTCAGTGATTGAGTGCCCCTGAATTCAATTCCTGATACAAAGAAAAAGTGTAAGCCAAAAAACCAATCCCTTTCACTTTTCAGGTTAGCATAAAATTAGCTATGTATTATAAACACACTTTAGGCAGGTAAGGTACTCTAAAACCCTTGAGGAAAGATGTTTAAAGAAGAACTCTTTCTCTGGCCCCAAGATATAAAAAATATTACCACCCAACTTCCTATTATAGGAGGCCAAAGTTTCTTCTTTGCAATGAACTCTTTATTTTGCCTATATTCCTAATATATAATAAAGTCATGTGATGATTAATAAGATATGATAAGTTGAAAATAGAGTTGGAAGGGTGTGGGGATGTAGAAAGAAGCCACCAAGGCATATCCTCCAAAGGCTACGGAGGGGCATAATCCTTTGCTGAAAACACAGGATTCCTACATGCTCGCTGGAGAACACTCGCGAGTGGCCTGACCTGTCTGCGGACATATGCCCCAGGTGAGCTTTACTCTCCTCACTTCTCCCTCCGCCCTTTGGTAAACTGTGTGACTCCTCATTGGGCCATCTTTACAGACTATCATGTTACACCACTGGTTCTTTGTTCTCGGACTCCTCTCATCTATAAAAGTGCTGTAATTCTTTGAATAAATTTGAGACTGGTCTGGAACTTGCTCTCCCGAGGGCGTTGGTTACCTCGTCGGCCTTACCCCCTCCAGAAGGGACAAAGACCCACAGGTTGAGGCCTAGTCAAATAGTGACAATAGGCCAAGACCCAAACTAAACTGTTACGACATATGGCGCCCACCTGCGGGGCCCTTCTTGGAGAAGCGCGTCGCGGAAGCCCCTCTCGTCTCTGAATCCTGAGACCCCTGAAAAGTGCAGCGCTGCAAATCGCTTCCGCGACTAAGCCGTGAGCTGCCTGCGAACCGCCGAGTCGCTGTCCAGCTCAGGCACCCTTGGAGAAATCCCTCTGATCCCGTTCCCTCTTTGCTCCAAGGAAATTGTGGTTTCTGGGTAAGTGCACCTTCTAACATGGGTACCGTACCTTCTCGCCTGAAGGAATCCCAGGTGAAAGCGTTATGTGTCCTTGTTAGAAGTAGGTTCGTTAGGGTAGAGGAGAAAGAAGTGCAACAGGTCTGGGAAGTAATTCTTAAACTAGCACCGTCCACGACGGACGATAATTTATGGGACCCAGACTATTGGAAGGCTATTATTTCTCTTGCCCGAAGGGCAGAGACAAAAGATAATATAAAGTTGCCATCGAAATTTTTTCCAATTGTGGATGCCGTATTAGCATCTTTGCAAGGATCGCCAGGACCTGGTACTGCTGGTCTTAATGAGGCTTTAACTGCGACTGTAAGCACGCAGACGCAAGATGCGCCTCCTGATCTTGAACGGGACGCCAACTTTACAAACTTTGCTGGCGGCCCAGAAGGAGAGGAAACAGCAAAAACTTTTCAGCGGACTTGCAGGTCGCTTCAGACCCCAAACAGGCAATTACCGTGTCCGTTGGTTTGCTCATCCCAGCAAGAGTATAAAAGCCAGAAAATTAGCCCTCTGGCACCTTATGATGAGTTAGAGCAGTATGGAGGGACAAGGGAAGGTAAAAACGTAACTCTCCAACCTCCTGCTGCGGATCCACCCACTGCTGTTCCTTTAAGAGCTGTAACTTTTCCTTTTGAGGATTATGCTAACTCTCAGCAGGGCGAATTTACAGGTCACTCTGACCTTGCCTTGCTGCAGCCAGCACGGCACACGCTGGCACCAAACCCTTCCTTGGCCCGGGAAGAGAACAAAGGAAGGTTGAGCACTGAGGAGATAAGGGGAGAACAAACCCCTCCCCCAAGGCAGCCACAGGTTTTGGCGCGAATGGGAACAAAGGGCCATATGGTCAGAGTCCCCGCCCAGGAGCAGAGGCCATACCAACAGATCTCTGCAGAGCTTAGAAAGCCACCTACTGGCCACTGGGCGACATTTTCTTCTCAGCCAAATCCCACCGGGGACTCCAGTAGTTCTTGGTGGCCACACTTCACTGCTTTATGCAACCAAAGAGATCGTGCCATGCGCTCCAACTTTTCCGGAGCAAATGAATTTGTAGAAGCTTTTCCTGTCAATGTGAATCCTACGTTAGCTAATCCAATGAATTGGAGACCTCATCCTCAAGAAACCTTTAAAGCCTTACGACAGGCTGCTAAAGATGATGGTCCTCACAGTCCATGGTTTGAACAGCTGCTGGAGCAAATTTCTTTAGATCTTAATTGTCCAGCTGACTATATACAATTAGCCCGTGCTGTTCTTTCTCCTGGAGATTTTCTCTTGTGGAAAGCAACTTATCATGACGAATGTGAACAGCAGGCAGAAAGAAATCGGAATACAGGAGTGCCGATAGATGCTGAGTATTTACGAGGTGAAGGAGCTTACAGCTCTCCTGTGGTGCAGGCACAGGGGTCAGTTCAATACTTTGAACAAGTCCGGCTATGTGCCTTGAAAGCCTTTAAAAGGTTACCATCCAAGCATGATGTGCCATTACCAAAACTAATACAAAAGGCTAATGAATCTTTTCCAGAATTTGTTGCTAGATGCACGGAGACTGTGGAGCGAAAAGTGCAACACCAGCAAGCAGCAGAAGCTCTCCTAAGGGAATTGGTGTATGAAGGCTGTACTACTGAGTGTAAGAAAGCAATCAGCTATTCACGTAATGCTCCCATAGGGGACTGGATTCTTGCCTGTAGGGATATAGGTACCCAGAGCAATCAGGCATCATTGTTAGCGGAAGCACTCTCTGCTAACCTACAGGTTACTACTCCAACTAATAGACCTATGGGGAACTTATCACCCACTATATGTCGAAGCTGTGGAGGAATGGGACACTGGGCTCGACAGTGCCCTTCCAAACCACATGCATTAAGGAAGCCCTCATCAGTCTGTCCTAGGTGTAAGAAGGGATATCATTGGGCTCGAGATTGCCGTTCCAAGGCTAATGCTGACAAAATACCTTTAAATGGGAAAGGGGGACAACCCTCAACCTCCAAAGTAAGAGGGACCTCCCATCCTCAAATAATGTGGACTATTCCTATAAACCAGAACAAAGCCCGTTTGGAATTGAAGTTAGATGGAAAACCCTTTAAAGGAATTATAGACACCGGAGCTGATGTTTCAATCATCCGGTCAGAGGAAGCTAAACAAATGCCTTGGAAGCTAATAGAAGGACCTGTAGTCTCAGGCATTGGAGGACGCCAGTCATCCAAAAGGCCCTCTAAGCCAGTTACTTGGGAGAATCCTGATGGAGAAACAGGAACAGTCACTCCCTTAATAGTTAACAACTTGCCAAACAATTTATGGGGTAAAGATATTTTGGAGGACATGGATGCAGTTTTAACAACTGATAATCAAGCGTTCTATGATGATGTTATAGTCCATGATAGGACAGGAATTTCAGGGAACCACCCCCAATTCTAGGAGCCACTGTTCTACCTCTCAAGCCTGATCCCATTCGATTACAATGGGATGCTACACAACCAATATGGGTAGAACAGTGGCCTTTACCAAAACAAAAGTTACTACAGCTACAAGTCTTAGTTCAAGAGCAATTAACACTGGGTCATATAGAACCAACCTTTAGCCCACATAATACCCCAGTGTTTGTTATACAAAAAAGAGATAAAACTAAATGGAGACTTTTGCATGACCTAAGGGCAATTAATAAACACATGCAAAAAATGGGGACATTACAACCTGGACTTCCCCATCCATCTGTTATTCCTAAAAATTATTATGTCTCTATTTTGGATATAAAAGATTGTTTTTTCTCCATTCCTCTGCATCCAGAGGACCGTCCATACTTTGCCTTTACAGTACCAGCAACCAATAACAATTATCCTACTGATAGGTATCAGTGGACTGTCTTGCCTCAAGGAATGAAAAATAGTCCTACTATTTGCCAACATTATGTAGCTCATGCTACTAAGCCTTTAAGAGGTTCTGCTTTGATTATTCATTATATGGATGATGTGCTGGTAGCACACCCAGATCAAATTTGCCTAAAAAGGACAGTTGAAGCTTTAATATCAAACCTGCAGGTGATAGGCTTAAAAGTGGCACCTGACAAGGTTCAAACTGTCCCACCATTCACTTTTCTAGGATATTCTATTCAAGATAAAATTTCCCCTGCAAGACCTAGGTTGCTTATTAAGGATAAATATACATTAACTGAACTACAACAATTATGTGGCAATATTAATTGGCTACGTTCTTTTCTGCACTTGTCATCCAGTGACCTAAATCCATTATTTCAAATGTTAAAAGGGACTGATCTATTAACCCCTAAGCCTCTCTCAGTGGAAGCAAGATCAGTGCTAAATCTAATCACAAAACAAGTGCAACAATTGGTAGTAAACAGGTTTAAAGAAGAAGTGCCTATAGAAGCCTACATTATTCCTACTAAAGGAGCACCGGTAGGCATGTTGGCACAGGAAGCCCAACCTCTCTTCTGGGTACACTTGTCCTGGAGTGCCACCCAGAAAATAACTCCAATCTGCGATGCAATCCTATCTCTAGCCATAAAAGCACGCAAATTATGTATCCATTTATATGCCACAGAACCTGATCTCATTGTCATGCCCTTCACTAAAGATCAATTAGAAGGCATGGAACTAAACAACTCTTTATATTATGCTTTAATAGCAGGCTTCCCAGGACAGTTAAGTAATCATTACCCAAAAACTCAAATATTTAAAATGCTTTTTAATTTTCCTTTATCTGCCAATGGACAAGCCTTTCCAAAGAATCAAGCAATACCTAACGCTGATCTAGCTTTTACAGATGCCAATAAGACTACTTGGGGATTTATCATTAAAGGATCAAATCCTCAAAGGAAAAGAGGTCTTCATGGAAACTCAGTTCAATTAGGAGAACTTCGAGCTCTCATTGAAATGTTACTACAAAATCAAGAATCTTCTTTAAATATATTTCCAGACAGTAAGTATGTGGTACAACTTGCTAGGCAATTACCTTTTGCCTTGTTCAGGCCTCAAGACACACTTTTGGATAAGCATATCTTGCAACTACAATTGTTACTGGAAAATAGAAAACACCCTTGGTATATTCAACACCTTCGATCTCATTCTCAGTTACCAGGCATGCTGGCGCAAGGAAATGAAGAAGTAGATAAGTACATAATGACTGTTAACTTATCTCCCTTGCAACAGGCCAAGGAGCTGCATGCCAAGTTTCATCTCTCTGGAACTGCCATACATAGATTATTACCTGACCTGACGCTTGCATCCTGCAAGCACCTAGTAAAGGCATGCCAGAAATGTAGTCCTTTACTTCCCTTGGGTCCTTTGCAGCCCCAAGGTACACTGCCACGTGGACTTACTCCTAATAAACTCTGGCAAATGGATGTTACTCATTATGCTCCCTTTGGCAAATTAAAATACGTGCATGTGGCCATTGATACGTACTCAAAAGCCATATTTGCCTTGCCAATGTCGGGAGAAAAAGCAAAACATGCTATTAATTTCTTAAAGCATGCTTTTCTAATTCTTGGAGTGCCTTGGTCCATTAAAACAGATAACGGACCTTGCTATGCTGCCTCTACTTTTAAAAATTTTTTAAAGAGTTTCAGTATTGAACATGTCACAGGTATACCCTATAACCCTCAAGGTCAAGGAATTATTGAACGAGCTAATGGAATACTTAAGCTTCAGTTTAAAAAAGAAGGGGGGGATACACCCCTGCCTTCTCCTTTAAATTTGACTGTTCAAGCGCTTTTTACGCTAAATTTTCTCACCTTTGATGATAAAGGTCTCTCTCCTATTCATAAGCATTGGGGTGCTCTAATACCACCCCCAACTCCACTGCCATTGGTTCGGTGGAGGGACCCATTAACTAACACATGGCATGGTCCACACCCATTGCTAACCCAGGGCAGAGGATTTGCTTGTGTCTTTCCAGAAGCTGCAGAAAAGCCTCTGTGGGTACCGGCCAGGAACGTTCATCCTTATGTCCAAACCCCCGACTCATCAGATGGAGAATTTGTCGCTGAATGACCAGCGCCCTCAAGGAGGTGGACCACATCGTCCTCCGAGGACAAGACACCACCGCCACAGCCACCACTGTTTCCAAAACATCACATGAGGAGAAAACGAAGATCCTCGCAGATCAAGCAGCAACCATGGCTCCAGATGCGAATCCAGGAGCTGGGACTTTATTTCTTTTAAAGTGTGCTATTATTACAGCTGAATTTTTATCACTTTACTAATGAAATTCACTTTACATATATATTGTATTACTATTGAATTATTATCACTTTGCTAATGAAGTCACTGTATTGTTATACTACTGAAATTTTAAGATTGTATTAATGAAGTTTACCTCATATATTGCTATACTACTGTAACCTCACATATTGTTAAGTTGCCAAAGACTTTAAGATTGTTTTTCCCTGATGGAGTCTACCTCACCTATTGTGAAGCCAGTGTTGCTGTTACTAAGCCATCCAATGACGAGCGCACAGTTTAAAAAAGAAAAGGGGGAAATGTGGGGATGTAGAAAGAAGCCACCGAGGCATATCCTCCAAAGGCTACGGAGGGGCATAATCCTTTGCTGAAAACACGGGATTCCTACATGCTCGCTGGAGAACACTCGCGAGTGGCCTGACCTGTCTGCGGACATATGCCCCAGGTGAGCTTTACTCTCCTCACTTCTCCCTCCGCCCTTTGGTAAACTGTGTGACTCCTCATTGGGCCATCTTTACAGACTATCATGTTACACCACTGGTTCTTTGTTCTCGGACTCCTCTCATCTATAAAAGTGCTGTAATTCTTTGAATAAATTTGAGACTGGTCTGGAACTTGCTCTCCCGAGGGCGTTGGTTACCTCGTCGGCCTTACCCCCTCCAGAAGGGACAAAGACCCACAGGTTGAGGCCTAGTCAAATAGTGACAATAGGCCAAGACCCAAACTAAACTGTTACGACAGAAGGGTGAGCTGCATTTTATTTTTCAGTCAGCAGCTGTTTAAATGTTTTCTCTTGGAAATGAAGAAAAATGATTCTAATTTGACACTTGGGTTGGAAAGTAGCAATTTCTTTGTTTTTTTGTTTTTTTTTCCAGAGGTTATCAATTGTCTTCTGTGTTAGCAGTGTGAGAGTGTGTGTGTGTGAATGTGCGTATTTGTGTGTGTATCTCCTCTTTTTGATGGTACTGAACCCAAGGGCACTTTACTACTGAGGTACATTCTCAGACCTTTCTACTTTTTTTTTTTTTTAATGTTAAGACAGGGTCTTGGTGGTACCTACTATATACTCATAAGTCTCTTAATAACATTAACATTCTAAAACTGAAAAATACAAAAGCAATCCAAAGAGAGAGGCATTAAGGTAAATGAAGCAAAGTTATTAAGCCTTATACTTATTTTTAAATCTGTATTTACCCCAGGGAACAACAATTAGGAGTTCTAACAAAGAAACACTGCTGTCTGGTACAAATAACATTAGTGCTGCTCCAGTCTTTTCTCACAGCTCTGCTTCTTTGGACACTGTTTTCTGCAGCATCCTGTTGTGTCTCTCCAGCAGAGTATCATGCTCAGCCTGCAATGTCCGAAGTTCAGATACACTGATCTGTAAGTTATTTTGGCTCTCTTGTAATTTGATTTTCAGGTCATCACATTTCTATGTGTTCCCTAAAATAGAAATAAATAGTTGTAAAACATTAAAGAGATGAAACTCCATTGTGTGGCTTCCAATATACTTTAATCATTTAATCTTTCCATGTCATACTCATGATGAATGATCCTAAGCCAAATATAATTACAGTAAGGATCCAATTATTCAATTCTTGTAGGAATAGACAAAATAAAAAAGATGCTAAAATCAGATTTTAAATCTCAGGTGCTACATATTTACAAAAGAAGAAGTCTCAGGCTGAAGTTGTGGCTCAATGGTAGGGCACTTGCCCTGCATGTGTGAGGCACTGGGTTTGATTCTCAGCACTGCATATAAAGAAATGAATAAAATAAAGGTCCATTAACAACTAAAGGAAAAAAAGAAGTCTTTGAATTTAAAAAATGTATATAGTGGAATAGAACATTATACAGCATCAAAATAGCTTATGTATATTATGGATTATGCCATTAGTTAAAAAAAAAAAAAAAAAACCTATGTAGCTCTCTATTAACCACTATGAGAACTATATTTAAACCAAGCTATAGTGAAAGGCAAGACATGAAGAAAAGCAGGTCTTTTTAGATATAGAAATAAAACCTAGGTGAAAACAAATAGTTAAAAGCCATAATTTTGACACGATCCATACAATATTCATTTCTTTTATTTTTTTTTTTTTTAGTTGTATGTGGACACAAAACCTTTATTTGATTACTATAGGGGGTGCTGAAGATTGAACCTAGTGCCACACATGTGCAAGGCAAGTGCTCTATCACTGAGCTACAACCCCAGACCTATTCATTTCATTTTTTACAAATATATTCACTGGTCAGGTGTGGTAGCATACACCTGGAATTCCAGTGGCTCAGGAGGCTGAGGAAGGATTGCAAGTTCAAAGCCAGCCTCAGCAAAAAGTGAGACACTAAGCAACTCAGTGAGACCCTGTGTCTAAATAAAATACAAAATGAGGCTGGGGATGTGGTTCAGTGGTCCAGTGCTCCTAAGTTAGATCCCCAGTACCCAACCCCCAAATCAAAAAATGTATTGTTTGTATAAGAAAGTAGAAGAAATGTAAAACATTTACATTCAAATGGTCTGAACCCAATCTCTAGGTATGCTCAAAAATGGCTCTTGCAAATGGTGACTCTTTCTCCTAAGGCACCCAAAAATAAGTCTTGGAGAAAAGACAGCCTTTTCAACAAATGCTGCTGGGAAAACTGTATAGCAATATGTGGAAAATAAAATTACACCCCCCCCTCACCTTGCACAAAACAATCAAAATGGATCAAAGACTTGGGAATTGGACCAGAAACTTTACAATTGCTACAAGAAAACAGAAGGTCCACATTCCATCATAATTGGTGCAGGCACCAACTTTGTTAATAAGACCCCCAAAGAACAAGAAATAAAATGAAGAATCAATAAGTGGGATGCTATCAAACTAAAAAGCTTCTGAACAGCAAGGTCAATGATGAAGAGGAGGAAGAGAGAACCCACAGAATGGGAGAAAATCCTGGCCAGCTACTCCACTGATAGGAGATTAATATCTAGAATAGACAAAGAACTCAAGAAATTTAACATAAAAAAATTCCCCAAAGCAAGTAACCTCATCAATAAATGGACAAAAGAATGGACAGAAACCTCTCAAAAGGAGAAACACAAATGGCCAACAAATACATGAAAAGATATTTAACATCTCTAGCAGTCAGGGAAATGCAAATCAAAACTACACTCAGATTTCATCTCCCTTCAGTCAGAATGGCAATGGTCAAGAATACCAACAATAAATGGGGCAAGGTTGTGGGTAAAATGGAACCTCTTACAGTGTTGGTGGGACTGCAGACTACTACAACTATTCTGGAAAACAGTAGGAGATACCTCAAAGAACTTGGAATGGAACCATCTTATGACCCAGCTATCACACTCTTTGGTATTTTCCCAAAAGATGGAAACTTGGAATATTACAGAGATATACCCACCTCAATGTTATAGCAGCAAAATTCACATTAGCTAATTATGGAATCAACCCAGATGCCCGGCAGTAGATGAACAGATCAAGAAATTGTAGTATGTACACACAATGGAGTTTTATTCTCCCAGAAAAAATAATGAAATGAGGCATTTGCTGGATGAAAATGGAGAATATCATACTAAGTAAAAGAAGCCACACTCAGAAACTCAAAGGTCAAAAGTTTTGTCTCACATGTGGAAGCTACAGTAAAATAAAAGAAAGGGAGCAGGAGGGATAGGGCTACATAAAGAACCACTCAAATATAAATTAATAGACTAGTAAAAGGAAGCGAAGCACAGTACAGGAAGGAGAATGAGAAAGGGGAGGGAGGACAGGAGGGAAAATGAGAATGAGGGGATCAAGAACTGAAATGAATTTCCATGCATATGGAAATTGGGTTTGATGAGTTTCTTGGAATGAACCAAACACCTAAGGATAGCTATAAAGTTCAAAAAAAAACAAAAAACAAAAAACAAAACAAAACAAAAAACAACTGTAGCTTCTTTTTTTTTTTTTTTTGGTACTGGGGATTAAACTCAGGGGCACTCCACCACTGAGCCACATCCCAAGCCCTATTTTGTATTTTACTTAGAGACAGGGTCTCACTGAGTTGTTTAGTGCCCTGACCTTGCTGAGGCTGGCTTTGAACTCATGTTCCTCCTGCCTCAGCCTCCCAAGTGCTGGGATTATAGGCATGTGCCACCACACCCGGCTCCAACTGCAGCTTTATCAGGAACTACAGGTAAAGAGAATATCTCATCATGCTTCAGTCACAGTTCCCATATTTAATAGATTCCTAAACAAAAAGTAACAGGAACATAAGCATACAAACACCACAGGATCATTAGTCCTGTTTAAAATAATAAAGAGCCAGACAGCAAACAGCTTTGAATGCTGAACCTCTACTTAAAGAAACAGAGCACACATGCCATAGGAAACCCTTCTTTTTATCCATTTACCTTTTTTTTTTTTTGCGATGCTGGGGATTGAACCCAGGGCCTTGTGCTTGTGAGGCAAGCACTCTACCAACTGAGCTATATCCCCAGCCCTCAAAACCCTTCTTTTTATTCCCATCATATTTTTGCATGCTTTCCAAAAGGGATCTGTATGCTTGTTGGAAAGAAGCATTAAATGATACACGTCTCAAATGGAATTGAGAAGGTCATAAATTTGAGAACAAATTTAATTCTAGGCCAAACTTTGGTATTTAACTTGAAACTTCTGGAATTAACCATTTTAAAGCAACTTCTGTTTAACCTAATTAATGGTGAAGAAGTATATTAAAAAAGCACTTTTTTCCTTTTACGTGGTTACAAGTATCAATATTAATGTCAAAGAAGATTTTAGAAAGAGGGGGTTATCAGAAATAGAAAAAGACTTTTCACAATAACAGAGGGATCAAATCATTAAGAACATATAACAGTTCTAGCTGGGGCTGTAATTCATCTGTGAGGACTGGGGTTCAGTCCTGAGCACACTAGTATAGTCAAAAACAAACAAGCAAACAAACAAACAAACAAACAAAAAAGACAGTAAGGAAAGAAAAAGAAACAACTCTAAATGTGTATTGTGTGTGTGTATAAAACACAATTCTAAATGTGTATGTGGCCAATAGTAGAGTTCTTAAATATAAAAAACAAAAAACAGAACTGAAACCAGAAGGCAATCCATCATAATTGCTGGAGATTTCAATACACTTCTCAGTAGTTGGTAGAACAAATTGTCAGAAAATCATTAAGAGATATTAGTAGACATAAACCTCACTACAAAAAGACATGACCTACTTGACATTAGAAGAGAACGTTCCATCCAATAACTAATACAATCAAACACACTGTTTTCAATGGCACAACAAACATTCAAGGAAAGGGGCTGGGGTTGTGGCTCAGTGGTGGAGCACTTGCCTAGCACACATGAGGCACTGGGTTTGATCCTCTGCACCACATCAGGAAATAAATAAAGTTACTATGTCCATCTACAACTAAAAATATTATAAAAGAAAGAAAGAAACACTGAAGAAAAGAAATTTTATGCTGGGTCACAAAACGAAAACTGTAGGGAAGAAAAGAAATGAAGGGATCTCCAACAGAGGTCAGTATGCAATGATGAATTTTTATCCCTTATTACATATGATTTTAGCCTTT
Organism: Glaucomys volans; assembly: GCA_020662805.1. Taxonomy (NCBI): domain Eukaryota; kingdom Metazoa; phylum Chordata; class Mammalia; order Rodentia; family Sciuridae; genus Glaucomys; species Glaucomys volans. The sequence continues at coordinate 12,513 of JAJEJO010049528.1, forward strand.
TATACCCCTGCAGACAAAGAGGGCAAAAAGCCAACAGCAATGAATTCCCAGGCAAAGCAGGCAAATCGCCAACAGCAATGGTTAGGGCCAATGTGCAACAGCCAGATAACCACTCCTTAAACTGTTTCTTAATCTAACCCAGACTGAAACATTTCAAGCTCTGTCCTTTCTCAGGGTCAGAGAAACATTCTTGCTTGCAAGCAATGTTCTCATTCTATCTGTTTCTGACCTCTTGGCAGAAAATTCTGTTTGCAGGCAATTCCCACCAAGGACCACAAAGCATACTGTATGCAAGAATGCCTGCAGTCATTACTTCTGATTCTCTACAGAAAACTCAATAAAAGAACTGAAATTATATAGAGAGTATGTGCTCCAATTGCAAGGGAATTAAGTTAGAAACCACAAACAAATATATTTGAAAAAAAATCCTTTTATTTTGAGACTGGTGAGAAAGGACTGTGGATAAAGCTGAGTGGTAGAGTGCCTATGGGGCTCAATGCCCAGTTAACTCCTAAATTTGAAAAAAATTAAATAACACACCTAAATAACCCATGGATTGGGTTGGGGATATAGCTCATTTGGTAGATCGCTTGCCTTGCATGCACAAGGCCCTGGGTTCAATCCCTGGCACAGAAAAAAAAAAAGAAAAAAAGACACCCATGGATCAAAGAAGAAATAACAAAGTTCATTAAAAAATATTGAATTGAATTAAAATAAAGCATACCCATTCATGAGATGTAGCTAAAGAATGTTTCAAGGGCGACTGGGGCTGTAGCTCAGTGGTAGAATGTTTGCCTAGCATGTTTGAGGCACTGGGTTTGATTCTCAGTACCACATAGAAATAAATAAAATAAAATAAAGATTCATTGACAACTAAAAATTAAAAAAAAAAGAATGTCTGAAGGGAAAGTGATAGTTTTCAATACTAGCAACAGAAAATATGGTGGTCCACACCTGTAATACTAGCGATTTCTGAGACAAGAAGATGGCAAATTTGAGGCCAGCCTTGGTAACTTATTGAGGCTCAGTCTTAAAAAATAAGAGGGGCTGGGTCTAAATATCAGTGGTAGAGTGCCTATGGTGCTCAATGGCCAGTTAACTCCTATACTCAATAAAAATTATGGACAAAATGAATAGAATTACATGAAAAAGAAAGGCCTCTGTTATTTAAATTTCCTGAATCTGTTGACAATCAGCAGATTGTGGACAAAAATTACTTTTAATTTCCTATTATTCACATAACAAATACTTAAAGAATAAACATGAATGAATGCATTAAGCAGCAACAGGGACCATAAAAATCTCAATGGCATATGTTTTGACATGCTTATGGTCCTAAAGAATGTTTAGTACTGTGGTAGACACACCTGGTAACGTCTCCTCTCCAAACTTGTTACAATGAAACAATTTTCAGGTATGGTGAATTTTGTTTTACTCACTCATTTCTTCTCATAGGGTTTCTTGATTCTGTTTCTGAATTTTTATTTCCTGCTCCAAATCCTCTATCTTAATGTTTTCATTATTTAACTTTTGATTCGGTTCTTTCATCAAACGTTCATGATCGGCTATTTCCATATACATCAATATAGTTGGTTGGGCATCCTGCATATTTTACAACAGACTCGGTCATTAATTTTGTTTGTTTGATTGGTAATATGATGCCATAGGAATGAACAGGTTGTTTTGCTCCTTCTATAATACAGAATAGTATAAACAGTAACGAAGAAATGAGAGGATCGATACTTAAGTTTTTAATTTCATAAAATCAAAGTGTATTTTAATAGCTTAACTTTCTCGCTTTACTGTGTTTGATTATAACTTTCATTAAGCACAACTAGCAGTTCTAGTCTTCTGAGGGCTCTTGCAAAATACTAATATTTTCAGTGATTCTTACAGTACTTTCCTTTTGACATTAACTAAATCTTCATAGGTCACACAACACTCAAGTACAGAAACTGATATAAAAAATCAAACTCTGATCATTCATAAGCCTAGATGCTTCTGAAAAGATAGAGAAATGAATTAAAATTCCAACTTACAGAGACTGAAAAATTATAAGGGTTATTTGAGTATAGTAAACAACATTTTAAAATATTCCTTTTTGAAGTAAAGAATAGCTTCATAATATGAACACTGACATCAGTTTTCACTCTTGGTGTCTTATATTACCTTTCTCACAAGCTCTAGTTCTTGCATCATTTTCTGAAGCTGTTTCTTTTCCTTTTCAAGTTGGAGCTGAAGTTCTTCAAGTTCTTTTATGGTCCTGGGATGTTCCTAAAATTAAAAATAAAATGCCCCACAACACACCAAAGTTAAAAAAAAAGTACTCGTGTTAGGAGTTATAAAATAAATCTGACACAAAAACATTGGGTGACCCTTCAATATTTAAGAAATATACAACCACATATCACACCTTAGATTCTCAAATGTAGAGCTGGCATACATTAAGAAGTTCATGAACTCACAAATGCTCCTTCAGGAAGGCTTTTCCTCACAAAATATTTAGCTAAAAATATCTCTATACACATGGGAATCATTTCACAGGATCATTTTTGCCTTTATCTTCTGTTCCTTTTGAAGTTTCTCACTTTCCAATTCCTTGTCCACCACTGCTTTGGCTTTCTGGACTTCTAAAATCTGTAATTCTAATAACCTGGCATTAGCCTATAGTGTCTCAATACAAGCCAGGAGATCATTCTCAGAATTGAGTTTTTCACACTGGAATGGTTCGTTATTGTAAACATGCAAAAAATAGATTCAAGAGAGGAAGAAAAGGTATATTAACAAGAATATTGGCATAGTGTGAAAAACGAATATTTTGAAATAAATTCCACAGGATGACAAGGTTAAATTTCAAAGCCCATCGGTGTTAATATTTTTTTTTTTCTTGGAACCAGGGATTGAACTCAGGGACACTCAACCACTGAGCCACATCCCCAGCCCTATTTTGTATTTTATTTAGAGACAGGGTCTCACTGAGTTGCTTAGGGCCACGCTAAGTTACTGAGGCTGGCTTTGAACCCGCAATCCTCCTAACTCAGCCTCCCAAGTCCCTTGGATTACAGGCATGCACCACTGCAACCAGCTCAGTGTTAATATTTATATGGTAAAATTTGTAAAAGACCAGATGCACCCCAGTCGAGCAAAACACAAAAATAAAAAAAAAAAAAAAAAACAGAAACAAAAACAGATCCGGTGGGACTGAGATTAGAGCAATAAGCAAGACAGGATAGTTGTTGGTTTCTTCAATTATCTCCTAATGGCAAGTGGGGGTGGAGGGCACGAAGAAAGAAAGACATCCTGTTCCTGATTGTATTTTAATTTTTTTTTTGCAAACAGCATTGGAGATTAAAAGATATTCAAATTTTCATGTCTGAATTAACTCAATTTAAAATTGCCTGAAAAGTTGAATTTCTTCATTGTTTAGAAAGATCTTCTATTTGATGCTCAAAATTACTAGCACTTTCTTTTCCACATCCAACTGCTCTGATAGCTTATCATATTCCAATAAAAGATTCTTCAATAAAAGACCAAAATATTTAACTTCAGATTATTAGTATTCATTCAATAGGTCTGATTGTATAATCAAGCAATCCTGACATAAGATTTTAAGTCCATTTGAGATGGTAAATATTTACATACAAAAATATGGCAATGAAAATGTCAATCTACACAGGAAAGTATAACGAAAGATTAGTATTCTTAACATTTAAAGAGATCTTAAAAACTCCAAATTTAACATTTATGTAGGAGCTCATTCTTCTTTCATGAGCAAGTTACACTGGAGCTTGTTCCTTTATATTTTAAGAGACCTTACAATCTAATCCATTCATTTTCTCCAGAGGAAGATCTGGCATACTAATTGTATAAAGTTCAATTGAAGAAATTACTTAAATTGCTTTTAAATTTAGAAAAGTCTTTTGTATGTAAGAGTGAGCTAAAGTATCAAGTGTTTTCTTCTAAATTAAAAAATAAACACTTTTGAAAAATCCGAATCCATCCAAAATTAGTTTTGTGTGTGCAATAAAATAAAAACCTGACTAAATCCCCTCAAACAGTTTTCTAATTCTGTCTTTTGGCACTGGGGATGAATTCAAGGGTGCTCTATCACTGAGCTGTCGGGGTGCTCCAGAGGCCCCTGTGCTATTCGTCTTTCTATGCAATATAAATTGCTGCATGTCAAAGATGGTGGCTGGCAGAATGCCAGGTCTAACTCTTTTTCTGTAAATAGATGTATAAGCCACCTATGGTTTTGTATGATTGGTCTTTTCAGATCACCTGAGCTTTGCAGTTAGAGGGGATATAAGGGTACAAACGGGGAATTGAGGGGAGAAGAAGAAAAACGCCAGTTAGCTAACAGAATTTATGCATGCAAAATAAACAGTTTGAACCAACTTTCTGAGTGTCGAGTCTCACTGCCGGCGGTGGGACAGTGACACTGAGCTACACCCCCAGTCCTTATTATTGAGGAGTCTTGCTAAGTTAGTGAAGCTGGCCTAGAACTTGGGATCTTTCTGCCTCAGCCTCCCAAGTCACTGGGATCTCAGGCATGTGCCACTGTGCCTGGTTACTAATTCCTCCTTCAGTGATTTCTTCCTTTGTAGCTCTTTCTTCCTTTTTCTTTAAAAAATTTTTGGTATCTGGTATTTAACCAGAGGCACTTGATAACCACTGAGCCACATCTCCAACCCTTTTTATTTTTTGATTTAGAAGCATGGTCTCACTAAGTTGCTTAGGGTCTCAGTTAACTCTTGGAATTTGTGATTCTCCTGCCTTTCAAGTTGCTGGAATGACAGGTGTGTGTTACCACCATGCCTGGCAGTGATTTCTATTTTTTAATTTTCCTGGGATAGTTGAGTTTAGGTGGTAAAAGAATAGTTATGGAATTGTTGGTAAAATTCCAACTCTGCTATGTTACTTGATTGGGGACCTTAAAGTCTTATAAGAAGTTTAAGTCTATGACCTTGAGTCTCTATGCCTTAGATTCCTAACCTATAAAATGGTGATGCTGATGACATACTTCCTGTGATTGTTTTGAGAATTAAGCACACTAACACAAGTAAAGCATTTAGAAGACATCCTGGCATAGAAGTATATATTGTTGTTATATAGAAGTCTATATCTTCTATTAGATTCATCTATCTGATTCTCACATTTGTTTTTTTTAATTAATTAATTAATTAATTAATTTAATTTACTTATTGATTCATTGAACACAAATGGAGTACAGCTATTGTTTCACTGGCTGTACACAAAGTAGAGTCACACCCTCTGTGCGTTCATGCATGTACACAGGGCTATGGTATCTGTCACACATTCTGTTATTATTGTTGCCCCCCACACGCCCCCAACCCTCCCTTCTCTCTATGCTATCTATCCTTCCTCCATTCTTGCCACCCTTCCTGCCCGCATTATGCATCATCATTCATTTATCAGAGAGACCATTCGGCTTTTGGATTTTTGGGATTCGCTGATCTCACTTAGCATAACAGTCTCCAACATCATCCATTTACCTACGAATGCCATAATTTTATTCTTCTTTAGGGCTGAGTAATATTCCCTTGTGTATATATACCACAGTTTTTTTATCCATTCATTTACTGAAGGGCATCTAGGTTGATTCCATAATCTAGCTATTGTGAATTGAGCAGCTATGAACATGGATGTGGCTGCATCACTGTAGCAATCTGATTTTAAGTCCTTTGGGTATAGGCCAAGGAGTGGGATAGCAGGGTCAAATGGTGGATCCATTCCAAGTTTTCTAAGGAATCTCCACACTGCTCTCCAGAGTGGCTGCACCAACTTGCACTCCCACCAGCAATGGATGAGTGTACCCTTTTCCCCACATCCTCGCCAACACCTGTTGTTGCCTGTGTTCTTAATAAAAGACGTTCTAATTGTGGCAAGATGAAATCTTAAGGTGGTTTTGATTTGCATTTCTCTTATAACGAGGGATGTTGAACATTTTTTCATAAATCTGTTGATTGCTTGTAGATCTTCCTCTGTAAAGTGTCTGTTCATTTCCTTGGCCCATTTATTGATTGGGTTATTGGTGTTCCTGGTGTAAAGATTTTTGAGTACTTGGTAGATTCTGGAGATTAGTGCTCTGTCCGAAGTGTGTGTGGCAAAGATTTTCTCCCACTCTGAAAGCTCTCTCTTCACATTGCTGATTGTTTCCTTTGCTGAGAAGAAGCATTTTAGTTTGACTCTATCCCAATCATTGATTCGTGCTTTTATTTCTTGAGCTTTGGGAGTCAGGTTAAGGAAATCTGGTCCTAGGCCAACATGATGAAGAGTTGGACCTATTTTCTCTTCTTTTAGGTGCAGTCTCTGGTCTGATTTCTAGGTCCTTGATCCACTTTGAGTTGAGTTTTGTACAGGGTGAGAGATATGGTTTAGTTTCATTTTGCTGCATATGGATTTCCAGTTTTCCCAGCACCATTTGTTGAAGAGGCTGTCTTTTCTCCATTGCATGTTTTTGCCTCCTTTCTCAAGTATGAGATACCTGTATTTATTTGGGTTTGTCTCTGTGTCCTCTATTCTGTACCATTGATCTACCTGTCTATTTTGGTACCAATACCATGCTGTTTTCGTTAATATTGCTCTGTAGTAGACTTGGAGGTCTGGTATTGTGAAACCCCCTGCTTCGCTCTTCTTGCTAAGGATTGCTTTAGCAATTCTGGGTCTCTTATTCCTCCAAATGAATTTCAGGATTGCTTGCTCTATTTCTATGAGGTCCGTCATTGGGATTTTAATTGAAATTGCACTGAATTTGTATGGCATTTTTGGAAGTATGGCCATTTTGACAGTATTAATTCTGCCTATCCAAGAACATGGGAGATATTTCCATCTTCTCAGATGCACTTTAACTTCTTTCTTTAGTGTTCTGTAGTTCTCAGTGTAGAGGTCTTTCACATCTTTTGTTAGATTGATTCCCAAGTATTCCATTTTTTTTTTTTTTGAGGTTAATGTGAATGGGGTAGTTTTCCTAATTTCTCTCTCAGAGGATGCATCATTTACGAATAAGAAAGCATTAGATTTATGAGCATTAATTTTATATCCTGCTACTTTGCTGAATTCATTAATGAGTTCCAGAAGTTTTCTGGTGGAATTCTTAGGATCTTCTAAATAGAGAATCATGTCATCAGCAAATAGGGATAGTTTGATCTCTTCTTTTCCTATTCATATTCCTCTAATGTCTTTGGTCTGTCTAATTGCTCTGGCTAGAGTTTCAAGAACAATGTTGAATGGTAGTGGTGAAAGAGGGCATCCCTGCCTTGTTCCAGTTCTCAGGGGGAATGCTTTCAATTTTTCTCCATTTAGAATGATGTTAGCTGTGGGCATAGCATGAATAGCCTTTACAATGTTAAGGAATGTCCCCACTATCCCTACTTTTTCTAGTGTTTTGAGCATGAAAGGGTGCTGGATTTTATCAAATGCTTTCTCTGTGTCTATTGAAATAATCAGGTGGTTCTTGACCTTAAGTCTGTTGGTGTGGTGAATTACATTGATTGATTTCCAGATGTTGAACCAACCTTGCATCCCTGGGATGAAAACCACTTGATCATGGTGCACTATCTTTTTAATATGCTTTTGTATGCAGTTCACTAAAATTTTGTTAAGAATTTTTGCATCTATGTTCATTAGAGATATGGGTCTGAAATTTTCTTTCCTTGTGTCCTTCTCTGGTTTTGGTATCAGGGTGATATTAGCTTCATAGAATGAGTTTGAAAGGGTTCCCTCCTCCTCTATTTCATGAAATACTTTGAGGAGTATTGCAATGAGCTCTTCTTTGAAGGTCTTGTAGAACTCGACTGTGAATCCATCTGGTCCCAGACTTTTTTTGTTGGTAGGCTTTTTATGACTTCCTCTATTTCATTGCTTAAAATTGATCTATTTAAGTTGTGTATGTCCTCCAGATTCAGTTTGGGTGGCTCCTATGCCTCTAGGAACCTGTTGATGTCTTCCAGGTTTTCTATTTTGTTGGAGTATAAATTTTCAAAGTAGCTTCTTACTATGTTTTGTATATCAGTTGTGTCTGTTGTAATACTTCCATTTCCATCTGAATTTTAGTAATTTGGAGTTTCTCTCTCCTTCTCTTTTTTAGCGTGGCTAAGGGTTTATCAATTTTGTTTATTTTTTCAAAGAACCAACTTTTTGTTTCGTCAATTTTTGAATTGTTTCTTTTCTTTCAATTTCGTTGATTTCAGCTCTGATTTTGATTATTTCCTGTCTTCTACTACTTTGGCTGATGATTTGTTCCTCTTTTTCTAGGGCTTTGAGCTGTAATGTGAGGTCATTGATTTGTTGACTTTTCATTCTTTTATTAAATGCACTCTCTGCAATGAACTTTCCTCTTAGCAGTGCTTTCATAGTATCCCAGAGATTTTGATATGTTGTATCTTTATTCTCGTTGACCTCCAAGAATCTTTTAATTTCCCCCTAATGTCTTCTGTTATCCATGTATCATTCAATAGCATATTATTTAATCTCCAGGTCTTGGAATAGTTTCTGTTTCTAACTTTCTCGTTGATGTCTAATTTCATTCCATTATGATCTGATATTATACATGGTAGTATCTCTATGTTTTTGTATTTGTTAAGAGTAGCTTTGTGGCATAACATATGGTCTATTTTAGAGAAGGAACCATGAGCTGCTGAGAAGAAAGTGTATTCGCTTTTTGATGGATGGAATATTCTATATATATATCCGTTAATTCCCAAGTAGCGATTGCGTCATTGAGTCCTATAGTTTCTTTGTTCAATTTTTGTTTGGAAGATCTGTCCAATGGTGAGAGAGGAGTGTTAAAGTCTCCGAGTATTATTGTGTTTTGGTCTATTTGATTCCTGAAATTGAGAAGGATCTGATTGACATACATGGATGCACCATTGTTTGGTGCATATATATTTATGATTGTTATGTCCTGTTGATTTATGCTTCCTTTAAGCAATATGAAATGTCCTTCTTTATCACTTCTTACTAAGTTTGGTTTGAAGTCTGCTTTATCTGACTGGAATGAGAATGGAAACCCCAGCTTTTTTCCTCAGTCCATCTGCATGGTATGCCTTTTTCCAACCTTTCACGTTTAGTCTGTGGGCATGTTTTTCTATGAGATGAGTCTCTTGAAGGCAGCATATTGTTGGGTCTTTCTTTTTAATCCAGTCTGCCAGTCTACGACTTTTGATTGATGAGTTTAGGCCATTTACATTCAGGGTTATTATTGAGATATGACTTGTATTTCCTGTCATTTTAGCTTTTTTAGGGTTTTTAGCTTAACTTTGTTTCTCCTTTGATTGACTCTTTCTTTAGGGTAGTTCCTCCACATGGTGACCAAAAATGTTATTTTTCACTTCTTCCTCTTCGAATATTTTGTTGAGAATGTTCTGTAGGGCACGCTTTCTCTTTGTGAATTCTTTAAGCTTTTGTTTATCGTGGAAGGATTTTATTTCATCATCAAATCTGAAGGTAAGTTTTGCTGGGTATAAGATTCTTGGGTGGCATCCGTTTTATTTCAGAGCTTGAAATATGTTGGTCCAGGCCCTTCTTGCTTTTAGGGTCTGGGCTGAGAAATCTGCTGATATCCGTATTGGTTTCCCCCTGTAGGTAATCCGATTCTTTTCTCTCACAGCCTTTAAAATTCTATCTTTGTTTTGTATGTTAGGCATTTTCATTATAATGTGCCTTGGTGTGGGTCTGTTGTAATTCTGTGCATTTGGTGTCCTGTAAGCTTCTTGTAATTGATTTTCCATCTCATTCATCATATTAGGGAAATTTAATGATAATATTTCCTTGAATAGATTATTCATACTCTTGGTTGTATCTCTGTGCCTTCCTCAATCCCGATTACTCTTAAATTTGGTCTTTTCATGATGACCCACATTTCTTGGAGGGTTTGTTCATGATTCCTAACCATCTTCTCTGTTTGGTCAACTTTGTTTTCAAGATTAAATATTTTGTCTTCATTGTCTGAGATTCTGTCTTCCAAGTGATCTATTCTGTTAATTATGCTTTCTATTGAGTTTTTAACTTGGTTGATTGTTTCCTTCATTTCCTTGTTTCCGTCCAGAATTTCTGTTTGTTTTTTTCTTAGAATTTCTATCTCTTTATTGAAGTGATTTTTTGCTTCCTGCAATTGCTCTATTAGCTGATTATTCATAGCCTGAATCTGCTCTCTCGTCACATCATTCTCTTCTCGGATCACTTTAATTATGAACATTCTGAACTCCCTTTCTCTCATTCCTTCTACCATGCTGTCTTTGGGTTCTCTTGATATATCATGTAGGTTTGATTGGGACACTTTCTTCCCGTGTTTTCTCATGGTGCTTGTGTATCTTCCCCTCTGTTGCTTGAGGGGTGTTTGACCAAGTGGTGACCCAAGAAAGGTGCTGTCCCACTACCTCCAGGTGGGGAATGATCAATGCTTCTGGGCAGAGGCAGCCTAGTGTTGATAGACAATTAAATACAGCAAGGTGGTTGACTCCGGGCCTGGGTGTGGGCCTGGGCACTAGATCAAGTTGGGGTGGTGTCACAGAACTGTGCTCAGTGATGGAGACACTGGGCTTGAGAGCTCAGGCTGACCTGAACTCCTTGCTGGGGGTTCAGGCGGTGGCAGGTGTTTGCTCTCTCCTGGGGACACTGTAAGTTGGCGCCAAAGGCCCTAAGCTCCCCACCAGAGTCAGCAATCCCAGAGGCTCCCGGCTGGACCTCTCCAGACACCGCTGGAGGTCCCAGGGAGCTGGAGATGGGCCCTCTCTGCCAGGGAAGCTGCCAAAATGGTGCGGAGGTGTTCCAACTCCCCGCCGGAGTCAGCGATCCCAGAGGCTCCCGGCCAGACCTCTCCAGAAGTCGCGGCGAGGCCCCAGGTAGCCTGAGATGCTCGGTCTCCGCCTGGGAGGTTGCTGACTGGTGCCGGAGCCACGTCCAGTGACTTCAAAGCCGCTGCTGGGGACCCGCACTCACTTGCTAGCTGGCGCAGACCCAGGTTGGTGGCTCCAAAGCTGCTGCAGGGTCCGGCGCTCCCGGGTGGTAGCTGCCCACGGCGGGGCCGAGCCCAGCCCAGCTGAGTTGGTTCTGGAGCAGCAACTGGGGACCCCTTATATGTGCTTTGAATATAAAATCTCTTTGAGAGCCATATTCCTGCTGTTTGAATCCCGAGCAAGTAGGAATCCACGGAGCAAGGAGGAATGCAGCCTTCCTCTAGTCCGCCATCTTGAATCCCCCTGATTCTCACATTTGAATACTACCATATTTCTAGAGCTCAATAGGTAAAAATTTTAGTGTGTAGAGGTCACTTTCCCTTTTACATCTTCAGAAAAAATAGCTAATCTTGCTAGCTTATTTTCCATTTAAAGATTGGAATAGTTCTCATGATTCCCCACAAAAAAACTCTAGAATTCTTAATGAAATTGTTTTTTAATTTATTATAAAATTGTTTTTATAAAATTATTACAAAATTTATTTTAAAATTATTTTGAATTTATTAATAATTTGAGAGCTTGATTTGATATTTCAAATCATATTCAGTTACCCTACATAAGTTTTGAAGTTTTCTTCATTAAGTGCCCAAATGCTCATTAATGTTCTCAAAATTTTCTTTGTCTACTATGGGATTTTTTTTCTTTTTATCAAATCCCATGATTACTGCTCATTCCCTTCTTCCTATTCACATCATCTTGCTACCTAGACTGTATTGTGTCCTTTTTCTCTGTTTGCCCCTTATTGCCACTGGAATTGAAGCCCTAAGAGGGCAGGAACATAGGATTATGTGGTTGGTGGGAGTCTGTTTGGCTGACCTCCATCAGGTCTGTAGCTTAGAATTCAGTCCAGTCATGTAAATATTGGCTGAACAAAAAAATACATGAAGAAATGTAATGACACAAAATTTGACTTTTAGAAAACACTAGATAGAGGCACTATTTAAAGGCTAAACAGGGTGTTGATGATAACCTATAGCTCAGTGGTAGAGCACTTGACTTGCATGTGCAATGCACTGGGTTTGATCTCAGTGTCACATAATAATAAATAAATAAAGATATTGTGTCCATCTATAGCTAAGAAATATTGAAAACAATTAAAAAACTCAATGAAGAATTTGAAAAAAAAGGCCATCCACTTAAAATCTTGACATTAGGATTCACTACAATGTAAAAAACAAAACAAAAACAAAAAACAAGAAAGACGGGGAAGAGATTTACTAACATGCAGAAAAATACAACATGATTGTTTTATAGATAGGAATTTTACATAAACAGATTTCCAGTTCCTTCCTTCCTCCACCCTTCAATATCTTCCTTCCTCTTTTTTTTTTTTTTTTTTTTTTTCTGGTGGTACTGGGGATTAAACCCAGGAGCACTCTACTACTGAGCTACACACCCAACCCTTTTAATTTTTGAGACAGGGTCTTACTCAGTTGCCAACACTGACCTCAAGCTTGTGATGCCTAGCTTCCTGTGTCCCTGGGAGGACATGTGTGTGCCCCTGTACCTAGCTTTCCAGTTTTTCTTAACTTACTGGTTATGAATATAATTTGTATTAAAAGAACTCTTTTACCTTATAGCTTTCTGCACCTTGAATGAGATCTCTCATGGAAGCAGACAACTGATCCTTTTCTGAACAAACAGATTCCAGTTCTTCCCTCAAAATCTGGACCTATTATAAAGAGACAGTAAAATTAAGAGTTTTTCATGGACAGAAAAACTCTAGATTTTCTAAAATGTAAGATTCTTGAATCTTGTGTTTTTGAGCTGGCTTACCTCTTTTCTTCTTTCACAGCAACTAAGTTCATCTTACTTATTTTTTCCTCCTTCTCTTTGGATTCTTTTTGCAGATTTCCTAAAAACAGAAAATGAAAGGATTATATGTGAAGTCAAAAGGAAAAAGGAAAAAAAAAATTCAAATTACCTGCTTATTGTAACCCTAGAAACTGATTTTTATTTTGGAACACAAAATCATCAGTTTCAAGTGAAAATAGCCAAAACATCGATATCATCATGAAGTGAAAGTTTCATCATTCATTACTAAGGAAGACAAATGGAAAATATTTCCACTTTTTTCAGTTCTCTAAAACAGTACACTTTTTAATCATCTTGGATTTGGAAAGGTTGAGACTCCTTTAGTGCTGAGTTTTCTGGAAATGCAGGTATGCTAGGATTTTCAGTGGTGGTAGCCAACTGGGACCAAGGAAAAAAGGTATCACAGGCAGATAAGTATCTATGGATAGCCCTCCTCTTGGTTGGTGGATCTGAGTTTCACAGCTAAACATGGAATATATTAGACCTACCCAATATTGATTTTTCCCCTTCAGCTCTTTGCTTTTCCTATATGCACTCTGATGTTCAGGGCTTTATTTTTTGGTTATATATATATATATATATATATATATATATATATATATATATATATATATATATATATATATTTTAGTTGTAGGGGGACACAATATCTTTATTTTATTTTTATGTGGTTTTCAGGATAGAACCCAGGCGAGTACTCTACCACTGAGCCACCATCCCAGCCTCTATTTTTGATATCTTTACTTAGTTTTACTTAGGGTCTGAATTCCTGTGCTTACCTATTAGTCAGTGTGCACCTGGGCCACAGTGTGCAGCAAAGCCCAACTATTCCACTTCTGCATTTTACTGCAATTCCATCTCACCTACTCTGGCATTAGAGCAGCAACTTCACCTAGTGCATGTCCCCCCAACAGTTTGTAAACAGGCAACAAGAAAAAATATCAAGAAATCAAGATCAGGAGCCAAGAATGAGGTAGCTACAGAGGTCAGGGGAGAGATCACAATTAGGTGAAACATATCAAACATGTTCTTTTTCCCATTTTAAAAAACAACAACTCATTGCCTTGCTTTTATAGAAAACCTCTTCGAAGAGCATGTTCTTCCATTTCTCTTCCCCCATGTTTTCCCTTGAATCCCCTGCAATCAAGCTTAGACACTAGCACATCCTAAACTCCTCTACATTGTTTCATCTAATGGTTAGTTTTCAGTGCTCAATTTAGTTGACCCATCAGCTGAACTTGCTATCGATATCAATATTCCAACCTCTTTTTTTTTTTTTTTTTGAACCAGGGATTGAACTTAGGGGTACTCGGTCACTGAGCCACATCACCAGCCCTATTTTATATTTTATTTAGAGACAGGGTCTCACTGAGTTGCTTAGGGTCTCACTAAGTTGCTGAGGCTGGCTTTGAACTTGGATCCTCCTGACTCAGCCTCCCAAGTCACTTGGATTACAGGCGTGCTCCACCACGTCCGGCTTCCAAACTATTTTACTTGTGCTTGTCTTTACCTGCCCACACCTAACAGACAACAAAGTAAAAATATGATAGGAAGAATCCTACAACTGAATATTTAGATTTGCAGGAAAAATCAACTTATTTTCTTTTTTATGAAAGAATGACATTAAAGTATTAAGGAAGATTAAACAATGTAGCAAGTAAATCATAGCTCTAGTTTTGTATAACTGAGTGACTGCTTTTTTCATCTTAATCTTTGTTCCTTTTTTCACAAAATATTAAAACTTGATTAATATTTTTCCTTTTTTCTTTTTTTGTATCAGGGATTGAACCCAGGGGCATTTAACTACTGAGCAACATCCCCAGTCCATTTTTTTATTTGGAGGCAGGATCTCCCTAAGTTGCTTAGGGCCTTGTTAAGTTGCTGATGCTGGCTTTGAACTTGTGATCCTCCTGCCTCAGACTCTTGAATGGCTGGGATTACAGGTGTATGCTAGCAAATATAGCAATTAGATGCTTTTAAAGGGCTTAGTTAGCTAAAAAAATTCATAACTACACTGTATAAGTTAATGAAAAATAAAAGAACATTACATATTATCTTACCCTAACCTCTTGTTTCATTTTGATGTTTTCTTTCTTTATAAAGAGAAAGACACAGTTGCTCAGTCTCTGTTTTATCCAGAAAAATAGTATCCAGTCATTCAATCAATGCCTGTTTTGGAATAGGATGATTTGTTTGCGTTAGGTTAAAATAATGGTGTACTGGGCTGTCTTGCCTAGCATGTGTGAGGCACTGAGTTAGACCCTCAACACCACATAAAAATAAATAAGTAAAAGAAAGGTGTTGTGTACCTCTGTAACTAAAAATAAATAAATAAATGAATAAATAAATGAGATATTAAAAAAATGGTAGACTGAGTACAGCATAGTTACCTCATCTTTTCCAACCCACGTTAAAGGGAAAAATCAAAAATTCAAAAAGGCATAAACAAAACATAAAAGGGGAAAAGACATAAGAATATGAAATTCCAAAAATTCAACACATTTTTGGAAAACTCACAGTGAAGGGGAATGAACTGAATTAGAAAGAAAGAAAAAGAAAGAAAGAAAGAAAGAAAGAAAGAAAGAAAGAAAG
>JAJEJO010049532.1:0-230611 GCA_020662805.1 Glaucomys volans
CCCCCTTTTATGGTACTGGGAATTGAACCCAGGGACACTCAATCACTGGGCCTGAGCCACATCCCCAGCCTTTCTTGTATTTTATTCAGAGACAGGATCTTGCTGAGTTGCTAAGGACCTCACTAAGTTCCTGAGGCTGGCTTTGAACTTGCAGTCCTCCTACCTCAGCCTCCCCAAGGGATGGATTACAGGCGTGCGCCACCATGCCTGGCTAATAAGGTCCCTTTTGACAGCATTTTAGAGTTTGCAGAACCCTTTCCCCGTGTTATCTAATGTATTCTTCTAACATCTCTGTTGTTCTCTATTTAACGGATGGGAGAGCGGAAGCAGCAGGAACTTAAGAGCCTTATTCAGTGTCACAAAGGTGGGAAATAGTAAAGTTAGCTTGGAGCCCATTCCAGCCCACCATAGTTGCTGTCAGAGCCCCTGGGAGAAATCTTGCTCTATCTAACCCTATTAGTCATTGTGTGTGTACGTGTGTGTGTGTGTGTGTGTGTGTGTGTGTGTGTGTGTTTCTATTCAAAGAACAGATTTAACAATTTGTTTGGTTCTGAATTTACATATACTGGCTGAAAATTCCCATCCGTGCACACAGTTGCCCACTCAGATAACATAATCACGTCCCTTAGGTTAATGACAGAGACTAGTACGACTTTCAGGCATTCAAAGTCTTGAGAGTGTGTTCCAAATGAAAATGAAATAAATCTAACAAATTTCAACTTGAAATTCAGGACAAATTGCAGCATCAAGGGGTGTAGTTTATTTTGTAACCCTTCTGTAGAAAATTGTTGCAAAAATTGTGATAATCTAGAAATAAAAACACATACATTTTCAAAATGAAAGAAAATATTCTAGAGTGTATCAAAGATTTTAAATAAAATGTTTCATTAACTTGGAGAAAAAATAATGTGTTGTAATACAAGTTTTTCTCTGTGTTTGTTTTAGGTCTTCTGCCAAATATGTATTTTTTGTCTTATGTTTTAATAAATTTTCATATAATGGACCAGCTATAAAAAAGGAGTAGATTTAATTTTTTTTTCAAAATACAGTAATACATGATTAAAAAGTCAAAATCCCAACTTGGGAGGCTGAGGCAGGAGGATCACAAGTTCAAGGCCAGACTCAGCAATTAGAAGGCCCTAAGCAACTTAGCAAGACTCAGTCTTAAAATAAAAAATTAAAAAATTCTGGGGGTGTGGTTCAGTGGTTAAGCAACCCTGAGTTCAATCCCCAGTCCATATATATATAATAAAAAGTCAAAATACTCTGTGCAGAAGAATTCCAAGTACTTCACATTGATACCCTACCCTCAAGGCGATGGAGCTCAACTCGATTCTCTGAGTGTAGATTTCCTATAGTGACTTCTCTCCAAAGAGTACAGAATAGAAACAGGAGAAAAGAGTAAGTTTACAGGAGAAACCTGCTAATAGTACCTTGGCCAGGTGAGCAACACCAACAGTTACAGGTCAAGTTCACAGGAAGTGCTCTTGACCATGACATGATGAAAACTTGACCTCTGTCTATGGTCTTCCTGCTGAAAACCCACAAGCCCAGTTCAATCATAAGAAAACAATAGGCAAGTTCCAGTTGAAGAACCATCACAAAATACCCGACCAGCACTACTCAAAGCTGCCAAGATTATCAGCCACAGGGCAAGTCTGAGAAACTGTCGCAATTAAAAGGACTCAAGCCGGGCGCGGTGGCGCACGCCTGTAATCCCAGCAACTCGGGAGGCTGAGGCAGGAGGATCGCGAGTTCAAAGCCAGCCTCAGCAACTTAGCAAAGCCCTGAGCAACTCGGTAAGACCCTGTCTCTAAATAAAATACAAAATAGGGCTGGGGATCTGGCTCGGTACAACAGGGACATTAGGTAAGAGCTAAGGATGTGGGAATAAAATATGGACTGTAGTTAATGATAATGTATTAATATCGGCTCCTTCATTGCAACAAATGTACTATGCTCACATTAATAAGAGAAAACTGAGGGGACTCTATACTATCTTCACAACTTTTCTGTGAATCTAAAACTGGTCTAAAAAATACAGTTTGTTTTTTTTCAAATCAAGAAGTTCAAAAAGATAGTCAGTGAAAGTTGTCCCTCCCACACCTGGTCAGCTGTTCAGTTCTTTCTCAGAGAAAATGGTATATTTTTTCCTGGGCTTGTTCCAGTGAGGGCGTACGGGGTAGCTTTGTGGAGGCCACAATTGGGTGACTAAGTCTCAATCTTGATCTCTGCTGTCTTCCATTTGAGGGCCTTGGGCAATTCCTTAACTTCTCTGTGCCTCCTGTCCTCAAAGCTGGAATCCTTAGGATCATTGGGAGGGGTAAATGTGTTGAGGCATATAGTAAGCCCTTTATAAATGGTTGCTAGGATTATTATAAATATACAAGCAAATAAATTTCTGCAACAAATGTGTTGAGAGAAATATTCAAAATTTGCAAAGAAAATCCCCCAAAAGTTACTAAGTGCCCCATCAATGCTCTTTTTTTTTTTTTTTTTGGACCAAGGATTAAACCAAGGGTCACTCTACTACTGAGCTACTTCCCCAGCCCTTTTTATTTTTATTTTGAGACTAGGTGTCACTAAATTGTGCAGGCTGACCTGGAACTCATGACCGTCCTGCTTTAGCCTCCAGGGCAGTTGGGATTACAGGTGTGTACCACTGCACCTGGCCTAATTTTGCAACCTTATTCCAACCTGTTTTCTTCCTCCGATTGTCAGTAATGGTCTTTCATTTCTTTCTTTGATCCATCTGCTGGTTGGCTCATTAAGTTGTTAACTGCATCTTGGGATTCTATATCCGTTTGTTTGTTTTCTGGTACTGGGGATTGAACCCAGTGGTGTTTTACCATTCAGCCACATCCCCAGCCCTTTTTTCTTTATTTTGAGAAAGGGGCTCACTAAGTTGCTTAAAGCTTTGCTGAGTTGCTGAGGCTGGTCTCAAACTTGTAATCCTCCTGCCTCAGCCTCCGGAGTCACTGGGATCACAGGTGTGTGTGTTAGTCATATTTATATTGGTGAAAAATTTACTTTGACAAATAGTAGTATGATATACGGGCTTTTCTACCCCTCAATTATTATCACTTAACTCATCTTAAAGATAGCTTCATATCGTTACCGGATGGCACCAGTCCTGCGCAGGGAGGAAGAGATTAGACTCTACGGCTCACAACTCCAGAAATATTTGAAATCAAATTAGTAGAAAAACAAATTTTATTCAAAGCCAGTTTTGAAGGAAGGTAGAAGAAGCTTATTGTTCTATAATTTCCATCTTTGAAATCCCTGAAAGTGAACAGAGTTTTTAAAGGAGAAGCAGCAGCAGTAGGGAAGTGAGACAAAAGGCAGGAAATGTACATATATAGATTTCATCAGCCTGTGCTACGCAGGCCTGGGGAGAGGGCTGTCTTGCCTCCCAGCTTCTTGGCATCTGTCAGGCCATGGGTGGGGCAGGGCGGCAGCCCTTCAGACTCCATTCTCAGCAGGAAGTTGTTCCCAACTCAGGTTGGGGGCAAATTCAGTTTGTTTCGATATCAGAAAATAAAGAACTTGCTTACTCTTACTCTAGCTTTACAATGCATTGGATAGAATATAGTGTATGGGTATACAGTAATCACCCCCAAATTTTAGCCAATCCCCTATTGATGGACACTTTGGTTAGTTCCACTCTTCTGTTGAAAACAGTGCTGTAATGAATAACCTTGTACATAGGCTGGAAACCAATTTACTTAAGTAGAGGTGAATGGGAAGGCAGAAGTGTCTCTAGGCAAAATAGCGCTTGGAAAAGGGCTTAATTACCTGCTCCTAGCCCGACCTAGCCCATCTTCCCCTGATCCTGTGCCAACCTTGCCTCCTCCTCCCTCATCCTTTCCAACCTGAGCTCTTGGTATCGCCAAAGAGGAAGGACCAGGTTATTATGCCCTGTAGACCTGGACATCAACTCGTATTGACTGGGGGCTGAGGGAGCCTTGGAGAGAAGGATCTTGGGACCTCGGGACCTAGTGCTGGTACTACCCCAAGGCTGCAGCCACTGAGAGAACATGCCCTGAGGGCTCTGGTAGGGGACAAAGACCCGGGGGCTAGATACTACCTGCGGGGGCTGGGGTTCTGGAGGAGGAGGGGGGGTGGTACCTAGCAGTTCAGGCACAGACTTGCTTCGGGTGCCCAGTGCAGGTGGGTTGTCAGGACACAGTGTGTGGCAGGCAGTGGCAAGGAAGGGACTGGCCAGGCCAGTGGTGATGGTCACAAGGTGGTCCATAACACCCCCCTCCTGAGGGGACTGGGCAAAGGAGGAGCTCAGGGTGGACTGCATCCTTTCTAGGAGGGATGGGGTGGCCTGGGCCTGGGCCTGGGCCACGAGCCCAGGCAAGGCCGGCCACTCGAGCTGGTAATGCTGGCTCAGTTGCTCTACTCGGGGCCTTTGTAGCAGCTGCCGGATCCTCCGTACTGTGTCAAAGCTGTCCGTCAGCAAGGCCCACTCCAGGGCTGTCTTGCCCCGAACAGGATCCACGGAGGTCAGGTCAGCACCTGGGAAGATGCACAGGGTGACAGGGGGGTAGAAGGAATGGTGTGACTTGCAGAAGAGCAGAGACTTTAGCAGGACTGATTTGGGTTAGATTCAAAACCATGGAGTCCCAGCCTGGGATTGCCACTTCCTGTTTAAAAGAGTTGAAGAGACTGAAATCCAGATGATGAGGAAAAACTTCTGAGAGCTATTGGGGTCTCCAACCCAGAGCAGAATATCAGTCTCCAGAATCCAAGAGGCTGAGCTGAGGAGCAGAAGACCATTGCCCAGCCCAGGCAGAAGCCCACACCCTCTAGGGGAGGCATGTGGGCACACGTTCTGCGGTGCCCTCTCCTGGTTTGTGTCTTCATCCCCACACCCCTCTGATCCTGGGGGTGGGAGCAAAGGAGTCATTCTGAGACAAAGGAGGGCTGTGGATCTCCCTCCTGTCTCATCCCAAATCCAGGGCGAGGGAAGGGAAAAGCTGGAGGCGAGATCCCCCAGAGTGACCAGCAGAGGGCAGCTTGGCCTCCGGGAATAACAAGGGCCCACAAGTCTGTAGACTGGGCCTCCCTCCCCCTCCCCTCAACTCCGCCTGGCCACCACATGGCACGTCGTCATGCGTCTCCTGGGGGCCAGGCTTGCCAGAGTTGAAGGTCACTTCAGACAAGGCCAACACCCTCACGATGGTGAGGCCCAGATAGGGAGGCCACCTGCCCAGGGTCACAGAGTCACTGGCAGGGTCACAACTGAAACCTGAGTCCTGTTCCGGATATCAGCCCTTCTTGGTTTTGGGTTTTACAGCTGGTCTAGGTTACCCTCCCGAACTTTTCTTTCTGGGATCTCCATAAGCAGAGCTGTCAATAGCTCAACTTTGTTCACTGTGAGAAGCCCAAAGCAAGCTCTTCCTCTTCGGGAAGTTGGCCGAGATTGGCCCCCTGTCTCCACCTCTCTCCTCTCTCCAACCAAATGAAGGCTGACTTAGAGTCTGGTGGGGGAGACTTGGGAGAGGGACCTGAGGTCACACATCCAGTCCAGGCCCCATGCACCTGCCATGAGGAGGGCGGCCACACACTCCGATCGGTTCCGCATGGCAGCCTTCATCAGCGCTGTGAGCCCCCGCTGGTCCCGGCGCTCTAGGTCCAGGCCCGCATAGTAGTTGAGCAGGAGACTCACCAGAGAAGCGTGGCCTGCAGGACACAGAAGGTGGATCTTGGCTTCCCAGGTGAGGGGTGACAAAGTTCCAAGTCCACCCTCCACCAGACACAGCGAAGCCTGGCGTGGACCTTGTGCACCAAACATGGGGCTGGTGAAGGGTGGGGGTCAGCAGCCTCGTACCTGCTTGGGCAGCCAGCATGAGGGCCGTGTTCCCTTCTTTGTCCTGATGGTTCACATCGAGGAAAGGACAGCGGCTTAGCAGGGCAACAACACTGGCGAAGCCGTGGTAGCATGCGACCATGAGGCCTGTCTGGGGGTAGGGCAGCTCAGCCCTGCTTTTCTTCAGGGTCTCCCATGTTCCCCGTGCCCGCTAAACCCACATCTGTCCAGAGCCTGTCCCAAACCCTGTGAAGACCACCCTCACCCACCTGCTTCCTCCAGGCAGTGGGGATTGACCCTGAAACTCCCTCAGAGGCAGACCAGGGCGATGTGGTGGGATACCAAGTCACCTGCCCCAGTTGCCCTGGGAAGCACCTGGAGTTCCTCACCCTCCCATTGTTGTCCACTTGGGTGGCCTCCTCTGGGGAGACCCCGACATCCAGCTTGACTTGGAGCTGGGCAGGGTCATTGTGGACACAGGCCCAGTACAGGGCCCCGAGCTGGCTGCTGGGAGTAGGGCTGCCCTCGCTGGGGCAGGACAGTGCCTCAGACATGGCCGCCCTCCCTGCTGCAATGGCAGAGCCTCCTCTCCAGTCTGGGGGCAGAAGACAGATCCTTCCTCATGCAGATGGCAGCAGCTATGACAGAAGGGAGAAGAGCAGTGTCTCCCTGAATCCTAGGGATGGTCCCCCAGCTGCAGCTATCCCCCAGGGAAAGCCTTTATCTTGGCAGGTGTCTCACCCACGCACCAGGTGGAAGTCAAGTAGTGGGGTGGCTGGGGTCCAGCAGAGGACAGCAGACAGTGAGGTCCAGAACCAGGGTCTCTTTTTCTCTTACCTGGGATTCTGAGGGTCCTCAGGAGGTGGTCATTGCAGGGGCACAGCCCTGGAGGTGGTCATTGCAGGGGCCAGGAGCACTCCTCAGATGTGTAGGAGCACACTCACAGGTCTCTGGAGTGGCTGCAGGGACTGTCCCTCCCCAGGAAGCAATGCAGATAACAGATGGCTGGCTGGACTTTCTCTGAAAGAGCTGCTGCAAACACCTCAGAGCTCAGCTGGGTCAAGCGGGTTAGGAAGGGATTGGGGACCTGGAGGGGCAGGTGCTCTCTCTTAGCCATCCAAGACCCGCCCCAAGATCCTGCCAGACTGAGTAGCTCCTGAGCAGCTCCTCCTGCCAGAGGAAGGAGGGGCGCAGGCGCCAAGTAGGACTGGCGATGGACCAAAGGCACTCGCCTTCAGCCTTCTGGGTCAGCTGAACACCTCCCAGACAGTTTTCTTTTCCTTCTTCTTCTTCTTCTTCTTCTTTTTTTTTTTTTTACTATTTTTCAGTCGTCAATGGACCTTTATTTTATTAATTTATATGTGGTGCCAAGATGGCACCCAGTGCCTCATGCTTGTGAGGCAAGTGCCCTACCACTGAACTACAACCCCTGCCCCCAGACAGAGTTTTTGAAGATGGAAGGGCTGTGGAGTCTAAGCCTGAAGTTCCCTCCCCCTTGATGGAGCAGGATGAGGGAGGAGGCAGTGGCAGGAATAGGGTTGGAACTCTCAGGGGTCTTCAGAAGTCACCTGGACATTTTTTTTTCTTTTTTAGGTTCTGGGGAAATCAAAGAATAAATTGTCCAATTAATTATATAAAGATTATAACCAGGCACAGTAGAGCACTCCTGTAATCCCAGCCACTCTGGAGGCTGAGGCAGGATTGCAAGTTCAAGGCCAGCCTCAGCAATTATTGAGACCCTGTCTCAAAAATAAAATATAAAAAGGGCTGGGAGTGTAACTTAGTATTAGAGTGCCCCTGTGTTCAGTCCCCAGTACTCGGGCCCTCAAACACAAAGTATAGAACTTGCCAGGGGCAGTGGCCACAAGCCTGTAATCCCAGCAGCTCAGGAGGCTGAAGCAGGAGTATATTGAGAGTTCAAAGCCAGCCTCAGCTACTTAGCAAGGCCCTAACTTGGTGAGACTCTGTCTCTAAATAAAACATAAAAAGGCCTGGGGATGTGGCTCAGTGGTTTAATCCTTGGTACCAAAAAAGAGAAAAAGAAAAAAGAAGTACAGAACTTATGATGTGTTAAATTTAATGGATTAGTTTTGATTTGGTAAATTAAGTATGCAATATTTAAGTTAAATTATTAATGTAATAATATGTTATTAAATTATTTAAATTAATATTAAATTTAATGAATTAAACCTCTGATGGAGAAAATTAAGCCAATTATATTTCTCTGTATCACTTCACTGCTATAAAAGATTGCTCTCTTATTTTATTTTATTTATTTACTTTTATTTATTTATTTTTTTGGTACTGGGGATTGAACTCAGGAGCACTCGGCCACTGAGCCACATCCCCAGCCCTATTTTGTATTTTATTTAGAGAAAGGGTCTCACTGAGTTGCTTAGGGCCTCACTAAGTTGCTGAGGTTGATTTATAAACTTGCAATCCTCCTGCCTCAGCCTCCCAAGTGCTGGGATTACAGGCATGCACCACCGAGCTGGGTTTGTGTATCTGTTTTTAACTAACATCAAGAGCTCTTTTGTTTCTTTCACTCAGTGCCTTGTTTTAAGATCTGTTCTTACCTATGCCTATAATCTCAGCTACTTGGGAGGTTGTGAAGTAGGATTGCAAGTTCAAGACTAGCCTCAGTAACTTGGTGAGACCCTATCTCAAAATGAAATTTTAAAAGTCTGGGGAGTCGGGTATGGTGGCGCATGCCTGTAATCCTAGCAGCTCTGGAGGCTGAGGCAGGAGGATGGTGGGTTCAAAGCCGGACTCAACACAGGCAAGTTACTAAGCAACTCAGTGAGACCCTGTCTCAAAATAAAAAGAGGGCTGGGGATGTGGCTCAGTGGTCGAGTGCCCCTGAGTTCAATCCCTGGTTCCAAAAAAAAAAAAAGGCTGGGGATGTAGCTTAGTGGTAGAGTTGATGCCTAGCATGCACA
The DNA here is from genome assembly GCA_020662805.1 of Glaucomys volans. Classification (NCBI taxonomy): domain Eukaryota; kingdom Metazoa; phylum Chordata; class Mammalia; order Rodentia; family Sciuridae; genus Glaucomys; species Glaucomys volans. The sequence continues at coordinate 8,758 of JAJEJO010049532.1, forward strand.
AGACCCTGGGTTCAGCCCCAGTAATGCAAAAAACAAACTAACAAAAAACCTAACCTGTTGCTTGCTGTGCAGCCTGGCACTGAGGAGTGCATTTGGTTGTGAGGAACCAAAAGCTGTCTCTAGTGAGTTGGTTGCTTAACATCAATCTAAAGCTACTTTTAGTGTTTCTTCGAAACTACAGGAGCTAGAAAGCTAAAACAGCCCTTCCCAGGTTCCCTTGAATAAGGAATCTGTGGTTTAGTCTCTGCTCTTGTGCAAGACATATATTTGGAACAGAGCTACATAGCATGGGACATCCGTTTTGCTGTCACAAATCATGACAGGAGCAGGCAGGCTCTGGTGAGTAGCTTCCTGATTCATCAGCTTCCTGGAGTATCTGTTGTTTTCTCATCACAGGCTCATGTGACTGTCAAAGCCAGAAGTTCCTCCCGACATAGATCTTGCTTTCGAGACCCTTTCTGCTTAAACCTAGCTAGATTCATTTATTTTGTCTGCAAGTGAACTTGTCATGCGTGGCTTAAGAAATAGGGTTTTAGCTGAGTGTGGTGGCTCATGCCTGTAATTCCAGGTACCCACTACTCTGGAGGTTGAGGCAGGAGGATCACAGGTTCAAGGTCAGCCTCAGCAACTTAGTGAGGCCCTAAGCAACTTAGAGAGATCCTATCTCAAAATAAAAGGGCTGGGGGTGTAGCTCAGTGGTAAAAGCTCTTACATTCAATCCCTGGTTTCCTAACACCTAAATAAATAAGTAACAAATAAAATAATGACTAAAAAGGCTAGGGATGTAGCTCAGTGGTAGAGTGCTTGCCTTGCTAGGGCCTAGATTCAATCCCCAGAATCAGGAAAAAAAAGAAAAAAAGGAAGAAAGAAAAATATGGGCTTATTTTTCACACAAGATAAAAAAGTTTAGGGAGAGTAAGCTATTGGTGTTAAGCAACTAAATGTCAGGGCTTGCCGGGTGTGGTGGCTCATGCCTGTAATCCAAGCGACTTGGGAGGCTGAGTCAGGAGGATCGAGAGTTCAAAACCAGCCTCAGCAATTTAGCGAGGCCCTTAGCAACTCAGTGAGATCCTGTCTCTAAATAAAATACAAAATAGGGCTGGGGATGTGGCTCAGTGGCTGAGTGTCCCTGAGTTCAATCCCTGGTTCCAAAAAAATAAAATTAAATAAATAAATAAATAAATAAATAAATAAATAAATGTCAGGGCTTGCTCTTACTTTTCCTTTTAATCACAACATAGCTGCTATACCTCAAAAAATGAGGGAGGAAGCCAGGCATGGTGGCGCATGCCTGTAATCCAAGCGACTTGGGAGGCTGAGTCAGGAGGATCGCGAGTTCAAAGCCAGCCTCAGCAACTTAGCGAGGCCCTAAGCAACTCAGTGAGACCCTGTCTCTAAATAAAATACAAAATAGGGCTGGGGAAGTGGCTCAGTGGCCGAGTGTCCCTGAGTTCAATCCCTGGTTCCAAAAAAAAAAAAAAAAAAAATGAGGGAGTGGGGGCATGCCATGAAAATAGAAGAGAGATCAGTGGACTAGAGGAAGGGGCTGGGAGGGATGATGGGAAAGGCAGGAATGGCCAAATGGATCTGATCAAACTTCCCTATGTACATACATGAATATACCACAGTGAGATTCACCTTTATGTCATATATCCATGATGCACTAATTTAAAAAAAAACTAAAAGTAAATAGAAGAAAGATCAGTAGAGTATAGGAAAGGGAACAGGGAGAGGGAGGAGGGAAGGGAAAGGGGAGGTAATGGGGACAGAATTGGAGCAAATTACATTCCATGCTTGTACAAGTATGTCAAAATGAATCCTGATGTTATGTATAAGTCTAATTAACTAATAAAAAACATTAAATAGAAAAAATAAAATAAAAAATAATCCCTATTGGAAGAGGCTGAAGGAGAAGAGAAAAAAGCTTCTATACCCCAGACCGTCACAGTAAAATGTGGTGAATGCACACCCTGGAACTCTACACAGAAGTTAGACCATCTACTAGATTATGTCAGACTCTAATTATTTGACACAATCCCTACTGACAATTCCCCTTCTTTCTAGTCTGCTTTTAGTTAGGTGTGAACATGTAATACATTTTAAAAAATTGTTCTATTTAGTTGTACAGGACAGCAGAATGCATTTTGATTCATTGTACACAAATGGAGCACAACTTTTCATTTCCCTGGTTATACAAGATACAGAGTCACACCATTCCTGTACATACAATGATGTCTGTCTCATTCTACCATCTTTCTCCCCCACCCCCGCCCCGTGTAATACAGTTTTGAACAGTGAAATGCTACCAACATGACAAAATGGCGGGGGGGGGGGGGGGGGGGGCAGATCAAAAGAGACTACCAAAGGGCACAGGGCAAAATATAGTCCTGAAAAATGTGCCCCCAAGGCCCCACCACCTTCAACTAGATCTCACCTCCTATAGTTTTCACCAACTCCCAATAGCGCCACCACCTGGAGACCAAACCTTCAACACGTGAGCCTCTGGGGGACATTCCGCATCCAAACTGTAATAGTGGGGCTCCTGGGAAAATTTTTGCTTTCTTAGGTGAGGTGCCATGGCTGGCGCATGCCTGTAATCCCAGCGACTCAAGAGGCTGAAGCAGGAGGATCGCAAGTTTGAAGCCTGCCTCAGCAACTTAGCAAGGCCCTATGCAATTTAGTGAGACCCTGTCTCAAAATCAGAAGTAAGAAGGGAGCTAGGTGCTGTGGCGCACGCCTGTAATCCCAGCACTTGGGAGGCTGAGGCAGGAGAATCGCGAGTTCAAAGCCAGCCTTGCAAGTTAGTGAGGCCCTAAGCAACTCAATGAGACCCTGTCTCTAAATAAAATACAAAAATAGGGCTGGGGATGTGGCTCAGTGGTGGAGTGCCCCCGGGTTCAATCCCCGGATCCAAAAAAAAAAAAAGAATTTTTCGCTTGCAAAGATCTTCATTTCTTTTATTAATCTTACAGTTTTATTTTTAACATTTAGTCTTTAATCTGTCTGGAATTCACTTTTATATATTGAGAAAAGAATCTGATATAGAATGAATTATGCTATACCCCATTCATATGCTAAAGGACTAATCTACAAAGTACCTGTGTTTGGAGATAGAAACGTAATAAGAAGGTAATTAAGCACAATATTAAGGAGGTAATTAAGGTTAAATGAAGTCATAAAAGTAGGGGGGGGGGGGGTCCTAATCCTTTAGGACTATTGTCCTTAGAAGAGGAAGCGATGCCACAACACTTTCTCCAAGTCTGCAGAGGAAAGACCACGTGAGGACACAGCAAGAAGGCATCACCTACCAGCCAGGGAGAGAGCCCTTCCCCAGGAATAAACCTGCGGCTCTTTGGTCTTGAACTTTTAGTCTCCAGAACTGTCAGAAAATAAAATTTTATTGTTGAAGCCATCCAGTCTGTATGTAGTTAGGGCAGCCTGAGCAGGCTGATATAGCATCCAACCTTATTTTTCTTCATTTAGCTGAGATGATTCCATTTTTTAAACAGTCCTCTCCTCTGATTTGTGGTATCTGATTTGTTTATCTCAGGAATTCTGTTTAATGTTTTATGCTAAGTTTGTTTCTCACATCATCTTATTAGACCATTCTTATGCCAATGCTATGCTAATTTTATTGCTCTAGTTTTGTATTCTGTCTGACTACCTGATAGGGTGAGTTCTCCATATTTGATTTTATTTTTCAAAATAGATTTTTATTCATTATTTCTTCTCTCTCTCTCTCTCTCTCTCTCTCTCTCTCTTTTGGTACTGGGGATTGAACCCAGGGGCACTTTACCACTGAGCTACATCACTACCCACTTTTACTTTTTATTTTGAGACAGGATCTCCCAAAGTTGCTGAAGTTGGCCTTGAACCTGCTAACCTCCTGCCTCAACCTCTCTTACAGGTATATGTCACTATGCCAAGCTAAATTTTTATTCTTTCATAGAAAATGAAAATAAGATTGTTGAATTCTTTTTTCAATTTGCTGGAATTTTGAGAGCAATTATGTCAAATTTATAAATTATTTTGGAGAATATTGGCTGCCTCATCATGTTAGATCTCCTCCTTCACAAACATGGTATGGTGCTATGGTCTGAATGTTTTTGTTGCTCAAAAATTCATATGTTGAAATCCTAATCCCCAAGGTGATGGGAATAGGAAGTGGAGCTCTTGGGGAGGTAATTAGTGTTCCTATGAAAGAGACTCCAGACAACTGCTTTACCCCTTTCATCATGTGAGGCTACAGCGAGAAGATACTACCGTCTGTGAATCAGCAAGTGGGCCCTCACCAGACACTGAATCTACTGGCACCTTGGTCTTGGATATCCCAGCCTCTAGAACTGTGAGAAATAAATTTCTGCTAGTTTAAGCCACCTAGTCAATGGCATTTTATTACAGAAGACTGAACAGACTAAAACAGCATAGTTATGCACTTTTCAGATTTTCTTTTCTTTTTTCTTTTTTTGGTGCTGGGGATTGAATTCAGGGACACTCGGCCACTGAGCCACATCCCCAGCCCTATTTTGTATTTTATTTAGCGACAGGGTCTCACTGAGTTGCTTAGGGCCTCGCTAAGTTGCTGAGGCTGGCTTTGAACTCACAATGGTCCTGTCTCAGCCTCCTGAGCCACTGGCCAGGCGTGTGCTACCTGGCTCAGATTTTCGTATGCCCTTCAGTAGTGCCAATTTTTTTTTCCTCCAGAATCATCTTACACACTCACTGTTAAGTTGATTCCTAGATTCTTTAAGCTTTTTCCTGCTATTGTGAACAAGTGTCTTTTGTTGTTTTTTTTTTTAAACTTATTGATAATGTAGATGCAATTTTGTTGCTGTTACTGTTTTGTGGTGCTGAGGATTGAACCCAGGACTTCATGATGACTAGGCAAGTGCTCTACCACTAAGCTATGCCTGAGACCTAATTTTTTTCATATCTTTTCTTTTCCCTTATACCTCATATATGCTGAATTTGATTAATCATAATCCTTAGTTCATGACAAATTCTCATTATAGGTCCCTGCATAATCTACATTTATTTAGTTTACTGATTAATTACTTTGAATAAAATAATAATCACCCATGATACCAACCCACAAACAAAAGCTAGAACTTGACACTACCCTACACCTTAACATGATTTCCCCAATATAGCTCTTGCCCTTCCCCACCCAAGGGAGCTATAATTCTGAATCTCATGTCCATTATTCCTTTGCTCTCCTTTATATATTGTTTTATTGCATCTGTATGTATTCCTTCAAAGTATATAGATTAGGTATATTTTCATGTATTTTTATTTTTTTATTTAAAAGGATATAATGCTATGTAGTCTTTTGCGATTTACTTCTGTCACTTAGTATTGTATTTCTAATATGAATATTCATTTGTTGCATGTTGCTATGATCTTTTCTTTTCTTTTCTTTTTTTTTTTTTTTTTTTTGGTACCAGGAGTTGAACCCAGGAGCACTTAACCTCTGAACCACATCAGCCTATTTTTTATATTTTATTTTGAGACAGGGTCTTGGTAAGTTGGTTTAGGGCCTCACTGAATTGCTGAGACTGGCTTTGAACTCATGATCCTCCTGCCTCAGCCTTTGGAATTGCTGGGATTACAGGTATGCACCATCATGCCCAGCTGATCCAGTTGTTTTGATTGCTGTATGATGTTCCTCTGTGTTGATGTACCACAGGTACCATGCACTGTGTTATTAATGGATATCTGGAATGTGTCCCAAGTTTCTGCTACTATAAATTGTGCTTCTATAAACATTTCTGTATGATTGTATATGCAAAAAGTATTCCTTGAATGTATATGTAGGAGTGGAATTGATATAATTTTTTAATATATATAAGTAACTTTTATCCTTTCTTCTCTTTAAATACTTTGTTAAAAGCTACATTTTTCATTTACTGTTTTAGTTGTTCCATTATTATTTCCTCTTTGACAAATGAATTACTTAGAAGTTACTTAATAACATCCAAACATACGGAGATTATATTTCTCTTACTGATTTTCTACCACTGTGGTCATAGAATGTACATTTCAAACTTCTAAAATAGGGGCTGGGGATACAGCTCAGTTGGTAGAATGCTTACCTCATAAGCACAAGGCCCTAGGTTCAATCCCCGGCACCACAAAAAAAACCCAAAACTTCTAAAATAAATCAAGTTTTGCTTTATGGTCTAATACATGGTCAAATGTTGTCAAATATTTCAAGTGTGCTTAAAAACAATTTGTCTTTCTTAGTTGTTGGGTACAGTGATATGTTGAAAACATTCTGCTGGTTTCTCGAAGCTTTCCTTCAATCCCCTGGAGGTAACAATAAGGTACATTTATTTCAGGTTCAATGTCTCATTAAGGGTGTACCCTTTGGAGTGTCAGCTTTTTGTAGAAATCTCCTAACAGGCCGGTTGTAGTGCTGTGCATGCCTGTAATCTCAGGGGCTCAGGAGGCTGAGGCAGGAGGATCATGAGTTCAAAGCCAGCCTGAGCAACTTAGCTAAGCACTAAGCAACTCAGTGAGACCCTGACTCTAAATAAAATACAAAATAGGGCTGGGGATGTGGCTCAGTGGTCGAGTGCCCCTGAGTTCAATCCCCGATATCAAAAACAAAACAAACGAACAAACAAAAACAAAGAAAGAAATCTCCTACGAGATTCCTTACCTGGTTCCATCAAGAAAAAGACTATGAAAAATTAGAGCTCAAGTTTGCCTAATTCAACAAATGTTTTCAAACTAAAGCAGATTCCTTGTTTTTTGTTTATTTGTTTGTTTGTGGTGCTGGGGATTGAACCTAGGGCTTTGTACATAGGAAGCAAGTGCTCTACCAACTGAGCTATATCCCCAGCCCAGATTCCTTATTGTTTCCTGTAGTTTCTGTTTTTTAGATTTTAACCTAATATTTTCTTGCTATCTGGCCGGGTCTTATATGCTTTAAAATAATTAATTTATATTTTAGCCACCATTTTTACTTGTTTTACTCAGGAAGATCAGTCTAGAATTCAAAATCATATTGTTGGAAATAGAAATTCCTCTATTATAATTGTTGTTATTATTATTATTGATTATTATTAGTAGTAGTACCTGAGATTGAACCCACGGGCACTTACTCCCTGAGCTACATCTTCAGCCCTATGTCAGTGCATACAAAGGGACAGAACAGTAGTTCTAAACATCAGCTTCACAATGGAATCACTTAAGGATGTTTTAGAAATAGTGCTGCCTGGAATTAATATTATTAAAATGGCCATACTACCAAAAGTAATATACAGATTCAATGGGATCCCCATTAAAATACCAAGGACATTCTTCACAGAACTAGAAAAAACAGTCCTAAGATTCATTTGGAAAACCAAGAATAGACAAAGCAATTCTAAGCCAAAAAAGCAATGCTGGAGGCATCACAATACCTGGCTTCAAACTATACTACAGAGCTTCAGAAACCAAAACTGCATGGTACTGCGTAAAAACAGACATAGACCAGTGGTACCGAATAGAAGACACAGAGACAAACCCACACATCTATATTCATCTGATTCTTGACAAAGGGGCCAAAAATGTACACTGGAGAAGAGACAACCTTTTTAACAAATGGTGCTGGGACAACTGGCTATCCATATGTAGAATGAAACTAGACCTTTATCTCTCACCCTGCACAAAAATCAATTCCAAATGGATCAAAGATCTAGGAATCAGACCAGAAACTCTGCAACTCCTAAAAGAAAACGTAGGGTCAATATTCCAGCTTTTAGACACAGGCAATGACTTTCTCAATAGGACACCTAAGCTCAGGAAATAATGCCAAGAAAATGGAACAGCATCAAATAAAAAAACTTCTCAGCCGGGCGCAGTGGCGCATGCCTGTAATCCCAGCACTTAGGAGGCTGAGGCAGGAGGATTGGGAGTTCAAAGCCAGCCTCAACAACTCAGCGAGGCCCTAAGCAATTCAGTGAGACCCTGTCTCTAAATAAAATACAAAATAGGGCTGGGGATGTGGCTCAGTGGTCAAGTGCCCTGGGTTCAATTCCCAGTACCAAACCAAACCAAACAAAACAAAACAAAAAAACAAAAAAAAACCTTCTCAGCCAAGGAAACAAATAGAATGTGAAGAGAGAACCCACAGGATGGGAGAAAACATTTGCCAGCTACTCTTTGGGCAGAGGATTAATACCTAGAATATACGAAGAGCTCAACAAACTTAACACCACAAAAATCAAATAACTCAATTAACAAATGGATAAATGAATTAAACAGAGACTTCATAAAGGAAGAAATACAAATGGCCAACAAATATATGAAAAAATGTTCAACATCATTAGCAGTTATAGAAATGCAAATCAAAACTACACTGAGATTTCATCTCACACGGGTCAAAATGGCAGTCATCAAGAGTACAAATAATAAGCCAGGTGTGGTGGCTCACACCTGCAATCCCAGCGGCTCGGGAGGTTGAGGCAGGAGGATCGAGAGTTCAAAGCCAGCCTCAGCAAGGGCAAGGCGCTAGGCAACTCAGTGAGACCCTGTCTCTAAATAACATACAAAATAGGGCTGGGATGTGGCTCAGTGGCTGAGTGCCCCTGAGTTCAATCCCCAGAGAGTACAAATAATAATAAATGCTGAAGAGGATGTGGAGGAAAGGAACATTTTCACACTGTTGGTGGGATTGTCAATCAGTATGACCTCTATGGAAACTGGTATGAAGGTTTCTCAAAACACTAGGCATGCAACCACTGTATGACCCAGCTGTACCACTTCTCGGTGTTTACTCTGAAGAATTAAAGGCATCTTACTACAGTGATACCTGCATACCCAAGTTTATAGCTGCACAATTCACAATAGCCTAGGAGCCAGCCAGGCTCCAATAGTATGGATGGAGCCAGCCTAGGTGTCCATCAATGGATGAATGGATAAAGAAAATGTGGTGTATATACACAATGGAGTTTTATTCAACCATAAAGAAAAATGAAATTATGGCATTTGCAGGAAATGGATGGAACTAGAGACCATGATGTTAAGTGAAATAAGTCAAACTCAGAAGATTAAGAGTCCTATGTTTTCTCTCATATGTGAAAGCTAGAGAGGAAAAAGGAAAACAAAGGTGGGAGTGGATCTCATGAACATCAAAGGGAGATCAGTAGAGGAAAGGGACCAGGGGGTGGGAGGTGGGGAGGAGGAAAGTATCAGGTAATGATATTGGCCAAATTATATTGTTATATTGTGCATATGTATGAATACGTGACAACAAATTCCATTGTTATGTACAAATATAATGCACCAGTAAAAAGTATGGAAAGAGAAAGAAAAGAAACAGCTACCTGGAGCCTATTCCAGAGATTCTGAGGTATTGGTCTTGGGCACAAACTTGGCAACAGAGTTTTCAAAACCTCCCCATATGACTCCAGCGTACAAGGTTGAGAAACCCTCACAAAATGATGCTCATTAAAAACCAGTTAATTTTTGAAGGTAGGATAAACCAACAAGGTGGCACTGACCTGTAATCCTATCTGCTCTGGAGGCTGAGGGAGAAGGATCACAAGTTCCAGGCCAGCCTGGGCAATTTAGCAAGACCCTGTCTCAAAATAAGAATTTAAAAAGGGGGATACTGGAGATGTAGCTTGGTGATAAAGAGCCCCTGGGTTCAGTCCGCAACACTGAAAAAAGGAGAGGAGGAGGAAGAGGAAGAGGAAGAGGAACAAAATGAGATGACTTGGTAACTAATGATAAAAAAGAAATGTATCAGAAAGATTCCCCTGCCTGCTTCTTCCTCTTCCTCCTCAGCCTCTCCTGCACACAGTTCACCATTCCTTCCTGCCATCTCTAATCCATTCGTTTGATAACTTTTGTGTGTGTGTGTGTGTGTGTGTGTGTGTGTGTGTGTTGGGGATGGAACACAGGACATGCTAAGCATGTGCTCTACCCCTGAGCAACACCTCCAGCCCATTCAGGAACTACAAATTGAAACTTGCTACTCTGTCAGACACATGTTTCGGCTCTTGTGGGTTTTCCATTGATTATCATTAATCTCATTCTTGGCTGTTATTCTCACCTTGACCAGCTCTGTGTCTCCTACATCCAGAACAGTGTTGTCCATTTGGCAAATGTGAGTTCCCTGACAGTCACTCCTTGGCCTGAGAAGTCCCACTGCACTACGCAGGAATGACTGTTGAGGGATAGGGACATTTTAACCTGTGCTGAGAAGCCTCAAAGACACCTAGCTAGGTGAAAGGGGAGTTTACATTTTGCTTTTCCAATTGTCTTTCCCCCAAGCCTAGAGAAGCTAGTTCTGGTCCAGTGCAGATCAATCCCCAGTCTTCACATTGGTCCTGTTTCTGCAAGGCTACTCTCAGCCAGCAGGTGGCAGCCATCAGTAGGAATTGGGAGAGCATCCCCACCCCACAGCCAGGTACCTGTGTAGCAGAGGGTTCCAGGGTCATAGACAGGAACAAGGACTTGTCAGGGCTTGGCCAAAAGTGCATAGAACAGAGGAGTCATTTCTCTAGATCATCTTTAGCCAAACTGGCTGTGTATCCAGGAGGTCTGTGATGTTTCTTTAAACTTCTGCCTCCCTGCATGGATACCCTGTGCCAAGGTGCCAGTCCAGGCTTCCCTCCCCAGGAAAACTCCACAGGGATGCCTCCGCAGCCCTTGCCTACTGCCCCAAGCTGAGTCCTGGCCCTCCCTGACTATGTATCTGCTGATAGAGGTAAAAGTGGTGCTGGGGAGTGGAGGCTACCATCATGTGTAAAATGATGAATAAGATCCTGGGTGAGATAGGTGAAATGCAGTCGGGGCCTTCTAGGATCTCTGCATGATAACTTTTTCCTTTTTGGTGGTGGTGGTACTGGAGAATAATGACCTAGGGGTGTTTTACCACTGAGCTACATCCCCAGCCCTTTATGTGTGTGTGTGTGTGTGTGTGTGTGTGTGTGTGTGTATTTTTTTTTCTTTTTTTTTTGAGACAGGGTCTCATCAAGTTGCAGAGGCTGATCTCAAACTTACAATCCTCCAGCCTCAGTCTCCTGAGTAGCTGGGATTATAGACAGGTGTACGTTGCTGCTCCTGGCTGTATGGTAGCCTTAAGGATCAAAAATAAAGGAATATTACAGGTAATCCTCCTTTTGTACTCTTAGCTGATGGGATCTGAGGGGAATTCATCTTCGCTTGCTACTGTTTCTCTTCAACGACCCTCTCTCCCACGTCTTCTTTTCTGTCTTTGACTTTCCTCCAACTTCTAACCTTTCTCATCTCACTGACTGGCTCTCCCGATCTCTATTCTTCTAATTCTCTCTCTTAAGCCCTGATAACATGTATTGTCTGGAGTGAGGCTTGGTTCTCCTCTTGACTTGTGGAATTCGATCAGGAGGGAATTAGAGGGAAAGGGCCATTTGGGAAGAGCATAGTGACAAATCCACAGAGAAGGAGTCCAGGAAACATTTGGTCTGATTTGAACATGAGCCAGTTATCTTTAGGGAACCAAATGCCTCATCCTCTTCCTTTCTTCTGGGCTCTTTCTTCATCAGAAGCCCTACTTCCAGCCTACAGGCTGGGGGGCAAGTACTGCTGGGGAAATGGCCAGACCCAACACAAGGACAAGGACTAGGCACAGGATGGACCTAGTGGGGTGGGGCAGAGAATGGAGGAGGTGGCCTCTGACCCTAGCTCAGCCCCTCTGGGAGTCCTGTGTGACCTGCCATAGGTCATGCCCTCTACTCCCCAACCCTGATCTACATCACAAAGCCGGCAGCTCGTAATTCAGAGCCAGCCAGGAAAGTCTGGGATTGATTTAGGGCCTGCTCTGACCAGCTCACTGGAGGATGGCCCCTTGGATGTGGGCGGGGACAAGGGTCATGGGTGAAGTTCAGGAAGGAGGGTCCTGACCACCGCTACAGCCACCACTACACGGTACCTGTAGCAGATCCTTCTGCACTCCTCGTGAATTTGTGTGTGGGGGGTGCAGTTTCCAGGCACAGAAGTTCAAAGATCTCTCTGACCAGCCCATTCTCTCTGGCTCATCTGGGGCCATGCTAAGAAAGTTGTATTCATGGCCCAGAGGGCATTCCGGATGCAGGCTCAAGGAATTCTACAACGGAAAGAGAGCTTCCCTCCCCACCGACAGGTTGGCTAATTCCTAAGTAGGCCCTCTATCCATCACCACCAACCTCAGTTACAAAGAGCTGCTTATAACCAGTTCTCCCCTGCCTGGGCTGCCACAGCCCACCGCCATTTCCATTTAGGCTGCTGCATTTCATGGTGAAATACTTTCCATCCATCCACCATTCTCTTCTGGAACTATCACTGAAGAATTCCCTCTACTCCGTTTCAAACTTTTTTGACCATCATCCACAGTAATAGTTAAATAAGGACCCAGGACACATGGAAATACATATAAATAAAAGTGAAGTTTTATAAAACTTTGTGACATACTATGATGTTCTCTATTTTGTTGTAAGAAGAAAAGGTTTTAAAAATAATTTTATGAGCCCAGGGCAGTGGCGCACAGCTGTGATTCCAGCCGAGGCAGGGAGATCTTGAATTCAGAGCCAGTCTCAGCAACTTAGGGAGGCCCTAAGCAACTTAGCAAGACCCATTCTCAAAATAAAAAATAAAAAGAGGGCTGGGGCTATAGCTCAGTTGGTAAAGTGCCTGTCTCACAAGTACAAGGCCCTGGGTTCAATCCCCAGCACCGCAAAAACAAAGCAAAACAAACAAACAAAAAATAAAAAGAGCTGGGGATGTGGCTCAGTGGTAAAGTGCCCCTGGGTTCAATTCCTGGTACCAAAATAATAATCATCATCATCATCATAATTATTATTATTTTATGAAGAACCAATGGGCTGGCACTTACAGTTTAAGATAAGTAATCTCACATTTTTACACCTTCACAAGTTTTAAAGATCATTTAACAAACACAAATATCTTCATGAAAGTCAGTGAGAATGGTAAGACAGGTTTTTATAGCCCCATTTTAAGGATGAGGAAGCAAAGGCTCAGCAGTTGATAGACCTGCTTGAAGGTCACCTGGCCAGTAAGTGGCAGAGATGGGCTCCCAGTCTGGCCCTTCCTGTGCTTGTTCGGGGTCCCCTATTCCCTGTAGCTTCTATTTCCCTCTCCTCTGCAGTCATCTCACTTGAGTTCACTGTCATTTCCCAGTATTAAGGGCACCTCCTCCCATGGGGAAGATGGAGGGAAAGCAGCAGAGTAATTCTGTTTTCTGTGTTTTCTGTTAACACTGCACCATCTGTCAGTCCTAGCCTCAGCATCCACCCTCTACCCGAGAGGCCAGAGGGGGGAAGAAGGCCATTTTCCCGGGGAGTTTGGGCCTTGAGAACCCTCACATCAAGAGACTCATAATACCCACAGAAAGCTCTCGTTTTTCCTGCTCGGAACCAACAGCAGTGAACTAGAATTACAGGGGACCACACGGGAGCAAGATGGGAGGAAGGACCTTCAGAGGCAGAGGGATGACACGAGGTGAGCCACCCCTCCCCCACCCACCTCCACCTCTGGGAGGCACCAGAGCAGAGGGCAGGGCGAGCTGGTCGCAGCAGCCGGAGCCCTGCAAGCCACTACGGGTGAGGGCAAGTCAGTCCACCTCACAGGGGGCCAGGGCAGATTTATGGGGCCTCGGGTGTGGCTGGCTGTTACTCAGCCTCTGACTTTTTAATTCCCCAGTCTCCTCACCCACCCCACCCCCTCCCCAAGAAGGCCTTTGTGCAGGACAATGAGGAATCTATAAATTCCAGGGGACAGGGATGTGGGGGAGGGGAACAGCGGCCACTTCAGCGCCCCCTACCTGCCCCAGTGGCCCTGCATACATAACCAGAGGTGGCTTCCAAGGACCTGTCCCACCTCAGGTGATCCATCCACCCTGGGGCCAGAGAGGTGGGCCAAATCTCACCACCATCTTTTACAGATGAGGAAACTGAGGCTCAGAGGCTGATCACCCTGTCTCTAATCCCTGCTGCATTCACTCGACTTTCACTCCTTCTTTCTCCTCCTCTTGCTTGTCCCCTGGTTGTTTCCCCAGTCAGACTTTCACTCAACAAACACCCACAGACTTCCAGTTCTGCGCCAGGTCAAGTACTTGGAAAGGAGTCAGATATTGGTGAGACCCAGGTCCTGGCACTGAGCATGGCACAGCACTGGCCAGTGGTTCCAGAGACGCCAAAGGTTAGCTCTAAGTCAGCTTTCCTATTGGTGACCTGCACTGGTGCCCTTATTCTTTCATGGACAAGCCCTCTGTGGCTGATGAAGCACCTTCCTGAGCATTTTTTAGTTGAATCCTGAATGTAGCCCTGCACTTAGGTAATTACGCCTCCTCCACCATTTTGCTAAAATGGCTTCTTGTTGCTCAGGATCCTCTGGGGGGCTGCAGAACTGAACCAGGAACTAGACCCTTTCCTCCCCACCACTGTGGGCATTGTGGGCACCCAGAGTAAGGGCATGGCTGTGACTGAACTGCCCCTTACCCCCTTGACCAAACTAGCCCCACGCTAGCCCCTACCGTGCTGACCCTGCCCTGGGCGTTCTGTTGGACTTCTGTTTGTTTCTACCTTCCTATTGCAGGAAGGCATTGACTCCCCCCGCACCTTTATATTTATTTACCCTACCTATGTGTCTATTATATAGTAATAATTAATGAATTCAATGCTTATGATGCACATTCATGTTTGCTGAATGACTATACTTTTTTTTGGCAGTACTAGGAACTGAACCTAGGGGTGCTATAACACTCAGTTACACCCCCAGCCCTATTTTTCCATTTTGATTTTGAAACAATGTCTTGCTAAGTTGCCCAGGCTGGCTTCAAATTTCTTTTTTATTTAAAAAATAGTTGTAAATAGACACAATACCTTTATTTTATTTATTTATTTTTATGTGGTGCTGAGGAGTGAAGCCAGTATACCTCACATGTGCTAGGCAAGCGCTCTACCACTGAGCCACAACCCCAGCCTCTGACCTCAAACTTATGATCCTCCTGCCTCAGCCTCCCCACTTGCTGAAATCATAGGCATGTGACACTACTCTGGCATGACCACACACACTTCTGTGTGCTCTGTTGTACCGTTGTGTACGTGGTGTGTTGTTTGTAAACTGAGGATGTGTCTACTTCATAGGGGAGTTGGACAAATTAAACTAGGTAAGCCATGTAGAGTGCCTAGAATAATGCCCAGCACATAGCAAGTGCTCTAAGTGTGGACCACTAAGATTATTGTTCTCATAAACCCCAGCCCTGCCTGTGTGTGCAAGGCATCTGGGTGAACACAGGTGCATACAGGTGTTTGCAGCTGGCTTCTCCCTAAGAGAAGCCTTCTTGGAGGTGACTGAATGGACCAGCATTCAGTTGCAGGAGCTCCTTCATTCTGTGTGGAGTACATATTGTGTACCTCCAAGCTTTGTTTCAGGCATTGCACTAGTAGAGAGCCGGAAAGACAAGGTCCTGAGCTCATGAAGCTGACATTTTGGCAAATGAAGCTAACCACAAACCAGATGAATAGGGAAGAGGATGACAGCATGTGGTGAGTCCTGTAAAGGAATATATACTGTTAAGTGACACAGTGGATCGGGCTGATGGCATTGCTTTTGTGTTGCAGCCAGGATGATAGGAAGACACCTGTGAAGGAGCTGAGGAGAGCCATTCAGGCAAAGGGGCCAGCCAGGCCAAGGCCAGAGGTTGGGAAAGCCTGCCAAGTTCAAGGAACAGAAAGGCAATGGGTGTGAGCAGAGCTAGGTAGAGGAAAGTGGGAGGAGGAGAGGGCCACTGACATGGGCCAGGGGGAAAAGCCGGGAAACCTTGGCTGTTTCTGAAGCAAGTTTTGTCTTTCTGATTGGTATTTTTAAAGTTCCCTCTGGCTGCGGTGTGAATTGGTTGTTGGACAGCGAACAGGAGCCTCTGTGGTTGTGCAAGGAAGTGATAGGGGCTGTGTGTGTGTGTGGGGGGGCTGCTGCTTTAAGATCTATCCTAGAAACACAGGGACAAAATTCAGGGTGAGGACAGGAGAGGAATTTGGGAAGGGAGAAAGGCCCAGGGTGCCAAACTGGCCCAGCTGTTTCTAGTCCAGGTCAGGAGAATCCCGCTGCCCTGCGGCCCCTGCCCCTGCCCCACAGAGGCCAACTCTAACCGCGTGCTTTTCCTTCTCTGCAGTCAGCAGCCCTAAATCAGGGGCAGTCCAGGCTGGCCCCTGATGGTCCTTTGTGAGGAAAGGTGTTCCCTGTTTTCCTCCATAGTGAGTCGGCACCTGCCAGGGCACACGGTTTAGATTCGAGCCCGTTCGCCCTTTCCGTTCTGAGGTCCCTTAGATGCATTACGGTACATCTCCCCTCTCCCCACCGTGGGCCACTCGACCTGGAAATAAATCTTCCGCGCTTTGAAAAACTACAGGCCCGGGGCTGGATGGGACACTGGCCTGAAACAACTCTAGGGCTAGGGGAGGAGAGGCCTTTCCGAAGGGACTCTCCTCTCAGGGGGCCCCTATCCCTGAAGAAGGAGGGGTCCCCAACTGGCTCTCAAGGCTTTTCCCCTGGAAGCCTGGCCGCCCGTGCGCCGGCCACCTGAGTGTTCCTTGCGGCCCCCGCGGGTTTGAGCGCTGAGGACACCGCCCCTCAGCCAGCGCAAGCCAGAGGCCGACCTTCCGGCCTCGGGCTGCGGGCGGGGGAGGGTCGGAGCGTAATTGCTGCCATCTGCTCCCTCCGCCCTCCCCTTCCCCCCGGCCGGGACGCGGGCGGAGGCGCAAGCCAGCCGGGGCCCACGGGCCGAGGACCCCGACGATCGGAGAGCCCCCGCAGGGTCCGGTGGCGGCGGCGGGCTGGGGCTGGAGCCGCGCGGCGACATTCAGGCTCTGCCCCTCGGGAGTCAACCTTGGGGAGGATCTGGGGCTGACCCTCGGCAGCTCCCAGCGCTGGCGCGCCCCGCTCGGCGATTAGCACTTGCCTTGGGATGTGGCCGCATCGATCTGGGAACCCGACGGATGTACGGGTGTGTGTGTGGGAGGGAAGGGCGGGGAGCCTCCGAAGCCAAGGCCAAGCCCCGAGCGGGCGGAAAGGAGGCAGAACTGGGCTCTGGAGGCGGAGCTGACAGGCTTGCCTGCCCGGGCACCGCTCAGAGCTCGTGCCGGGTCTGCAAAAGGGGTACGCAGCACCTACTTTTTTGGGGTGCGCCCTGGGGCTTTGATTCCAGGGAGTCTGAGAAGCCATAACCTGCTGTGGGCAAGTTGCAAGTTCTGTTGGTTCCAGGAATCTTCATAGCCTTGCTGTAGCCTCTGTCACCGGGGCAGGGGGAATTGGTGACAGGGTTGTTTCTGGGATAGAGCTGGGAACCCTGAGGAAGCAGGGACTCGCTGGGGAAGATGGAACCTGGACTGCAAGTTGGTGTCAAGGCCATCTTCTGGGGTTTCTCCACCATCAAGCTTGAGGGGTAAAGTGGGGTCTTAACTACAGCTGGGGGCATGTCAGTGAATGTTTGGGAGTCGCTTTTAGTGACATCATGGCTTTAAATAATCTGCTTTATTTTTCTCCTAAGAAAAAACACTTCTGCCCAGCACTCTGAACCTTGATTGATGTTTGGCTTTCCACACCCTCCCTCTTTTTTTATTTTATTTTATTTTTATTTTATTTTTTCAGTTCTACCATTATTTATTTTTTAAAATATTTTTGAAAAAATATAACTTTTTTACAATATTTTCAACTTAAACACTATTCACACTGAACACGTTTGGCAGGTTAACCCACTCAAATATGAAGTTTAAGAAGCCAAAACTGTTTTAGCTTTGTTAAAAGAAAAGTTGTGCTGCAGACTACTGTAGTGATGGTTAACAAAGCAAGGAAAAGCACCACTCAAATCATGTTACATTGTCTTTGTTCAATTGGTTATGAGTTTCTGTTGGTCCTAAGTTAGATTTCCCACAGGTGTGAATGGCTGTCCACACCCTCTTTTGTTCTTTGAGTTGCTGGTGATAGAACCTGGGACCTTGCACATGCTGGCAAGCCCTCTACCACTGATCTACTCCCCCAGTCCATGCTACTTTTTTTTTTTTTTTTTTTTTTTTTTTTAATTCTACTCACTGAAATACAGGGCAGAGGAAGTCCAGGAAGCCACTCACCCAGGTCACCTGGACATGCAGATGTCCTTCCTGCCCAGGACCCAGTTCCTCATTTTGCAGCACAGACAGCTCGCAGCCTCCCCCTCCTGCTATGACAAACCTGTGTTAGGCACCAAGACCCCATCACAAGGCTGGTGGCACAGTGAGCCACCAGCACTCCTTAGCACAGTGAGCGTCAGAGATGCCCAGCAGGCCTCTGACCAGCCCTGAAAGCACTCTCCCTAGAGGGAGAAGAAGCACTGTGAGATGTTCTGGAATCACAGAACCCACTGGACAACCTGAGGTTAATTGTCTTCCACAGAGGCATTGGAGCCGGAAGGAGGAGTGGAAGTTCCACCAGCAGAAGAGAAAAGGTGTCCCAGGCAGGAGGATCAGGGTGTGCAAAGATCCAGGAGTTTAAAAGCAGATCTGTGTTGAGGAAGAGTGAGCCTGCAGCACATGTTGGAGGGGAGGTGTGGCCTGTGGTACGGAGGAAACAGGTGTGTAACAGGAGACTGAAGTGACACCTACCAGGCCAGGGGAGTTAGACTTGAGTTTGCTATAGCAAATTGAATATCTGCACAGGAAGGGACTGATAGGAACATAAATGGCTAGAAGGAGTGAAACTCACAGGAAGTGAGATAAAAAGGTCACTTAGATAGAAAGGCTATTCAGGGAAGGGGCTGTAGCTCAGTGGTAGGGCACTTGCCTAGCACACCTGAGGCCCAGCACCACACACACACACACACACACACACACACACACCACATACACAAGTCTATTCACTCACCTGGGCTACAGATCTGGGAGGTAGTGGTATTAGTGGGGGACTTTGGGGAATGGGGAAGCCCCAAGGATTCCTTCTGAGGACCTCAGTTGCTAGGCGGCTTAGCCAGTTATTGCCATGCGGGAATGCAGGCCTAAGTATTGCCAGATGTTTTCAAGAAAAATTAGAAATGTAGACTTTCATGTGTCATCTACTGGTTTCTAAGTGCTCGTAACTATTTTTTTAAGTATTTTTTTTTTTAGTTGTCAATGGATCTTATTTAATTTATTTATTTATACACGGTGCTGAGAATCGAACCCAGGACCTCACACATGCCAGGCAAGCACTCTACTACTGAGCCACAACCTCATCTCCTGACAACTATTTTTTAAGACTTTAAAATACTGTGAGTGCCCAAAATACCACGACACAAACATGAGCCAGTTGGACCCATCGGGCACCACTCTTCAAAAGTTGAGGAGTTGCTGGAAAGTTATGGGAAGTCTTGTGAGGAGGGAAAAGATCAGAGTGGCAGGCCGAGGTTTTAGGATGCTACTCCGGCAGTGTGGAGGAATGGCCTGGTGGCTGGTCAGAAGGGGAAGTGGCAGTTATCCATACTATACTGTGGCCTGGATAAAAGCAGCTGACCCAGGGAGGAAGGAGGACTCCCTAGACACACTCTAGGGGTCTTCAGGGTTAGCTTTTCCTAGAATGTTAAAGGTCTAAAGACTCCTAACCCTTTATCCCCTTTAACAAACTGCAAAAAAACAAAAACAGAAAAGAAGTCATCTAGTGGGTGGGGAGGTCTATTTTGAGGGGGATGCCTCTGAAAATCCCCAAGGTTGGGTGCTGGGTAGGATACTCCAGAAAGCTTGACCAGGTGGGGCCATGCTGGGGGAGGGGCTCAGGAATCCAGCCTGGCCTTCAGGAAGACCCCAGCTAGCCCTAATGGGAACCACACGTGGGGTGAGCTTGGAATCCCGGATTGCCTGTGATGTTTCGCTTTGGAATCAGCCCCTCGGCTGAGGTCACTCATGACCTGCTGAAGTCTGAGGCCTCCCAGCCCTGCTCCCTTTGTAATGGCTGCCAAACAAATTCTGCTCAGCACCCAGCCCCAAGGCCTTCGAGGCTTGTGTGGTTCCTGGAGAATTGACCCATTTTCTGCAATGAGAGCACCTAATCCCTGGGGGAGTAGGGATTCTCAGACCAGACTAGGCTTCCTGCTGGGCCAAGCAAGGGTAGACGCCATCAGAGATAGAAGTTCCTTCCAGTGTCCCCTAAAGAAGAGTTTCCTGAACTTTAACAGCCTTCTGGAGCCCTGAGCTGCTTCTGGCTTTGTAGAGCTAATACCCTCAATCTCCATCCTCCATCTTGGGTTCTCGGTGGCTCTGGCAGTCAGCTGCTTCCCATGCCCCATGGGGTTAATTTCTTGCCTGACTTAAGGCACCAGGAGCAAGGAATAGTCCAAAGATAGGGGCAGAGACCTGCAAGCAGGTGTTTTGCTCCCAAAACTTGCCTGTAAAAACTGGGGAGGGTGAGGCATGGTGGCTCAGGAGGCTGAGGCAGGAGTTCAAGGTCAGCCTCAGTAACTTAGCCAGGCCCTAAGCAATTCAGAGAGACCCTGTCTCTAGATAAAATATAATAATGTGGCTCAGTAGTTAAGTGCCCCTGGGTTCAATCCCTGGTACCACAAAAACAGAAAATGAAATAAAACAAACAACAACAACAGCAAAACAAAACAAAACGGGAGGAGAATGGGTCTCTCCTAGCATACTTTCTTCTCCCCTAACCCCCAAACATCCTGACTGAGGGACTGAAGCTGTGTGAAAAGGCGTCTCAGTATACAGAAGGCTAGAAAACTCCTGGACTTTATGTGGCTCACCCAGGCTTTGGGCCCTGCTATCACATCTCCTAAACCCTCTTCAAAACCCTCTGTGTGTCGTGTCTCTCTGTGTAGGGGCGCACTTTCTACTTCAGTCCCTGACACTCCCAATGCCCACCTCTGGTCTGCCTTGGTACCCTCCATAAGAACTTCCAGGCAGCCTGCTCAGGATCAGGCCAGGAGCCCAGGAGCTGGGACAGGCTGCATTCCTGGGGGAAGGGGAGGGGGGAGGAAGATGGCAGAGCCCCACCCCAACCCCCTTCCAGCACAGATATATGCTGCCAGACTGATGCTCTCCAGCTCTGTTGAAGATGGTCAGTCCCTGGCAAAGGCAGTAGGGCAGGGGACCTATAGGCCTCTCTTGTCCTCTGCTCAAGAGGAAGCCTTCTGTGCCTGCAGCTATTCCACTTCTAGTGGGACCCCAAGGCTTCAGCATAGGTAGGGGTCCACCCCAGAGGTCCCTGAGTTTTAAGTGATCAGGCATGCGTGCTAGACAGCGCAGGCACTTCAGGCGGCCCCTTGACAGGACTTATCACCACACTCTTTTGCAGGGTAGCCCAATCTCCCAATGATCTCTGGAGAGGAGATTCAGAGGTTTCCAGAGAGAAATAGCGCCCAGCAGAACGGAAGTTCAGCCGCAGTTGTAAGAGAGGAGAGAGCGCTGGGCCCAGGAGCGGGGGATGCGGTAGTCCCTCCAACCCCATCCCCCAGTGCGGTTTCGGGAAGCGTTCCCAATGAATATTTAATAGCTCAGCGCTGGGCCTGATTGAATTTTAATGTGGGTGACTAGGGCCCTGGAGCCCGAGTCCAGGCAATTAGTCAGGAGCCATTAACGCTGACGGAGCTGATTTATGGGCGGGACCGGGCTCGGGCTGGGGGCGCCCAGGTTGTCCGCTGCCCAGGATTGGGCGGCGAAGTCTCTCGTGCCAGCCAATCCGTACGGCCGTCTCCGCCTGCTTTGCGTCTCATTTGCATAGCACTGCCAGTGGGCAAACTTGGGTGGGGTGTGTGGAGAGACCCGGGGTAGGTGGAGGGGGGCAGAGGACTTGGCTCTGCTCCTGGGGCCGGCAAGCATTCGAGGAGATGCTAGGAAAACCTCTCCGTTTGCACGTGGATTGCATCGACCACCCCGCGGTTCCAGGGGCCTCCCTGTACACTCCGGTAGGGCCGGGTTCCAGGGGAAAATTCCAAAGGAGAAGGAGCTGTAGCGTCTAGGGCCCATCTGGAAATCGCACTGAGTTGTCGGCCTGGGCACCAAACAAAATGCTCTCTTAAAGACAGGAACCTTACTGAGCCATTACTACACGCTTTGTGCTGCGCTGCCATAGCTCGCCCGCCTTGCTGCTCTCCTCCCTGCTCTCTTGTCCCCACCTCCAGCTTATGCACTGATGGGGGTGGGACTGTAGTTTTTCAGGGTTCTGGGTTATGCTTCAGAGGACCGGCGTTGAGGGCAAGGGGCTATTGGGGGAGACGGCCCTCGTCCCCTCCCATCCTTCATCCCCCTGACCTGTGTGAATGAGCTGGGACTCAAGCCTGGAGTGCTCTATTGAACTATGCCCGACCCCTTAAATCATAGGTCAAGGATTTAGCTGGCCTGTCTGCTGCCACTCTGGCAGGTGGCCTCCTTCTCATCCCCCCACCCCCAGCCTTCATCCAGCAGGCAATGGGAAAGTGGTGAGGGCAGGCATCCTCCCCTTACCAGGCAAGCATCCCTGTGGTCCACGCCTATCTAAGCTGAAATGGAGAAAGCCTGTGGTCTGTATAGGAGGCATGAATAATGGAGGCAGGTGAATAGAGGCTCAAGCTGGAAGGTCAGTCCCTGCTGGGAGGCCATAGAGAACTTGGCAGGGAACAGGGAGACATTAGTCAAGGAAGACTTCCTGGAAAAGGTGGGGCAGAATAGAGACTGGAAGGAAGGGAGAGACAGAGTGAAAAAAAAGAATAAGGAGTGGAAATCCTCTGTAGGAGAACATCCTCTCTGAGGCACGAGAGAGTAAGCAAACACTCTAAAGGTCCCACACGTCAACTGTGGTTAGTACTTTGGTGGCAGTAGCTGTGGCATGCACAACTGGCCTAGGCAGATGAGGCACCATGTGAAAGATGATGAAAATGTCACTAATGGGCATCTGCTGTGTGCCAGGCATTGCACTAAAAACTTCATTTCATGTAGAGCAATCTAAAGAGGTATGTAGTCTTAGAATTCCCATTTCACAGCTTGGCATGTTGAAATCTCCCCTAAAGAGTATGGTAGCCTCATCCCCCCACAAGATCAAGGTTCTATTAGCAGTTAAGGAGGGCAATGGTTGCTGGTAAGTTACCCATAGTGATTGGTTTTTGCCTGCTTCTTGTCATTCCTAAAATTCAGATTTTGTGCAAGGATTCGTTCTCAATGAATGAAATGTATATGCAACCAGGAGTAAATCATGATTCACTAATTCAATCCCAGTACTCCTATCCTCCAGTCAGGAATCAGTTTAAGCACAAGGACAATGGAAGACACTGCGTGTGGCCACCTAACATGTATTCTCCTCTCTCTTAAGGAATCAAATTTTATTTAAGGTGACCAAGTACCTAACTAAAAAATGCTACTACCATTTCTTACAGCTAGGTCTGGTCATGTGACCAAGTTCTGATGAATGAGATGTAAACAGATATGTTCTGTGGGACATCAGAGAAGTTCATTTAATAGAACTGATTCTGCTGTGACCAACATTTATTTTTCCTCTTTTGCTCACTTTGGTCTGTAACATAGATCTGATGGATGGAACTCCAACAGCCATTTTGAAATGTGAGATAAATTTGAAAATGAAATGACTTGAAATGGGTAGCATATGGGTCCCTGATGGCACTGACATTATGGAGCCCCCACACCAGCAGAGCCTGCCTTTTAAAAGTCACATGTGACTTTTATGTGAGAAAGAATAATCTTCAGTCTTATCTAAATCACACTGAGTTTAGCTAACATATGCAACTATACTTCATTCTAAGTAATAGAGGCAGAGTATAATTTCTGGTCAACTATACAGGAGGGAAAATCTGGATGTGTCTGGGAAAGCTTTTGTTGCTCTTCAAAGAAGGCACCGGGGAGGAATTGTTGGATGCACACAGAATACTTTGAACTGCATAAGTCATTTTGTGAACATGGGGGAAACCGTCCAGAGACACAGAAAATGTACTGAGTGTCAGCGTATAAAGACAGAAGGAAGCTGGGTCCTTGAAGACGGAATTGAGCCTCTGAATCAGCTCTGGAACTGCCACTTCTTCAGACTTCTCACGTGACATCCTGTTTAGTCCATTCTAAGAAGTACATTTGGTCACATTTTAACATTTTTGAAATCAGTAGGGGCTGGGGATATAGCTCAGTTGGTAGAGTGCCTGCCTTGCAAGCACAAGGCCCTGGGTTCAATCCCCAGCACCGCAAAAAAAAAAAAAAAAAAAAAAAAAAAAGAAATCAGTATACATCTTAGAATCAACAGCAACTTAATCCCTGTAAGCTAGATAGCCTCTGTGATTTGCCTGTCCTTCTTGAATGTGTGACTTTGATGGTTTTCCTGGTATCACAACGGGACGATGTCTGTGCAGCTCCAAAGGAAATCCTGGAGGTAATAGTGGTAGTAGTGGGCAACTTGCAAAATGACCTCAGATGATCCTCACCTCTGCTCTCTATGGCCTTGTGTAGCCTCCTCCCAAATTGTTCTAGAGTTGGTTTGTCTGATAGCATATGGCAGAAATCATGACATGTCACTTCTGAAGTTAGGTTATAAAAAGACTGTGGCTTCTGTCTTGAATGTTCACTTATACTCTTGGATTATTTTGCTGCTTAGGAGGTTTGTGGTCATGTCATGAAGTCAAGAGGTCTACAAAGAGGCCCTCATAGTTTGAACCTGAGGTATCCAGCCAGTGACCACTTAGGAACTGAGATCTGCCAGCAACTATGTGAGTGAACTTAGGAGTGGATTCTCCAGGTCCAAGATTGCAACCTCCTGGTGCACAACTTGAGTATAACCTTATAAGAGACCATGGTATGCTAGAACCATCCTGCTAAGCACTCGTAGATTCCTGACCCTTATGGAATATAAGAAAAATAATGCTTTGTGGCTTAAAACTGCCAAGATTTGGGATAGTTTTTAATGTGGCAACAGATAACAAATTTAGCAGAGCATTCTTAAGAAATGCTCTGTCAGGCTGGGGTTGTGACTCAGTGGTAAAGTGCTTGCCTAGCACGAGTGAGGCACTGGGTTAGATCCTCAGCACCACATAAAAAGAATAAAATAAAAGTATTTTGCCCATCTGCAACTAAAAATTTTTTTAAAAAGAAAGAAATGTTCTGTCATTAATACTCATGATATTCCAGATGATGATTGTGTGGAAAAACAGACATTGATAGCTCAAAACTGAAAGGTGATTCCAAGAATTAGACTCTGACAAAGTTTTAAGAAAACCTTAAGAGATTTATTTCACCTACATTTTCTTTGTTACATATATGTACACGAATAATTTATGTTAAAATTTTCCATGTAAGGGCTGGGGATACAGCTGGTAGAGTGGTTGCCTTGAATACACAAGGTCCTGGGTTCAGTCCCCAGAACTACCAAAAAAAAAAAAAAAATTCATATAAGTCTAAGAGCTTTTTCAGTTAATGTAAAATAAAAAAATCTAAGTGATAAGAACCATTATCAGTTTAATCAGCAAAAAACCCTGCTGAAAAAAACAGTTTTCATTTCTTTCTCTTGGTACATAAAGCAGCAGTGCTTATTGATATTGGTGGCATCTAAATGGGATGAAATACAGTGTATTTTCCTTATTGGATTGAGAGGGGAATTTTCCAATACTTGCAGCAGAGGATTTCTAGCTCAGGGGAATATGGAAATCAGGTTAAGGAAGAGGAAATAAGGTAAGAGAACAAATGTGTGAGGGAGAGTGGCAGGTGGTTGGGCAAGGTTTGTTGGCAAATAGCTCAAAAATATTTACAGGAGACCCATATTGTTCACTGTTGAAGTGTTTTTGTCCTAATCCTCCATTGGTTCACTAAGAGCCTAGAGGGTTTTGGGGTTTTTTCTTTCTTTCTATTCCCCCACTTTTCTTCTTGGTACCAGGAATTGAACCCAGAGGTGCTTCACCACTGAGCCACATTCCCAGCCCTATTTATTCATTTATTTGCTGTGCTGGGGATTGAACCCAGGGCCTTGTGCTTGTGAGGCAAGCACTCTACCAACTGAGCTATGTCCCCAGCCCTTATTTTTTTATTAAGACGGAGACAGAGTCTTGCCAAACTGCTTACGACCTCACTAAGTTGCTGAGGCTGAGGCTGGAGTCTTCTCACTCTTGGTGCCTAGCAAATGCTGACTGCCTTAAAAATGCTTGTATTTCCCAAACAAAAACAGGGACGTGTGACCTGACATGGGTTTCCTACATTTCAACTTTTATTTGTCACCAAAATCCTTTATGGGTTTACCCATTCACGACTTGGTGGCTAATAGGAGGGGTTATGGGAACCTGCATGGGGATGCTCTCCTTAGCTTCAGGAGGTGTGGCCAATGGGTGGGCAAATGTCCGGGGGCCAAAATCCGCACTGGGCATGAGAAAGGACTGGGGTTGGGGTCCAGTTGGTGTTTTGGACAGTTAATCATTGGTTACCATTCATAGATTTTGAGGGATTAGTCACTGGTGGGCCAATGAGAAGGTGGTGGGAGCCGGTATATGTAACCCACTTTACAGGGGGAAGCTGGGGCCCAGGGCACTGAGTTCCCAGGGTATATTAGGGCAGATCCGGATTTGACCCTGGGCACTCTGGCTCCAGGTCTGTTCTTGTCTTAGCCACTACATTTACACGTTTGCGATCTGTGGGGAATTGAGCAACCACTGACCCCGGCCCCCGATTTTACAGTTGAAGCGCGGTGGCCTGAGAGGGAGCAGGGCCTGCCCAAGGGCCGGGCGCTGGGGATGGGCATGGGGCGCAGGGCGCGGGGCGCAGGCCCGGAGCAGGCACGCCTTGAAGCTGGGTGGAGGGGAGTGGGTTCGGGAGGCCACGGGCCTCCTCATTCCCGGGATTCCCGAGGCAGCCATTGTCCGGGAGGAATGTCGGGCGGCCGGAGGGCGGGGCGGCTTCCGGCTGCCTGCGCAGCTTTGTGCTCTTCCCAGGCCCTGGGCGGTGCGGCGGCCCTCGGGGCAGTTTCCTGGGCTTCCAGGGCAGGTCTGAGAGAAGCAGCTACTGAGAGACGCACTGGACCCGGAAAGGGCTGCCTGAAGGGGACTTGCCAGCCGCTGGAGGCTCCTAGCTGCTAAGGAGAGCCACCCCAAGCCTCCCCAGGAATGATCCTAAACAGCGATCGCACAGGTGCGCACACAGGTGGCCTCACAAGTTTGTTCATCAAACTTTATCTTGGGAAAAAATGAACAGTGAAGGAAACTTGTTAACCCACATGGTGGAATATTTAACTGTCATTCACAATTAGGTGGACTAGCGGGTGCGGTGGCCCACGCCTGAAATCCCAGGGACCGAGACAGGAGAATCACAAATTTGAGGCCAGCCTCAGCGATTTAGCAAGACCCTATCTGAAAATAAAAAATAAAAAGGGCTGAGGATGTGGCTCTGTGGTTAAGCACCCCTGGGTCCATCCAGGGGGGAAAAAAAAAAAAAAAAAAAAAAAAAAAAAGGAAAAGAAAAGAAAAAAGGATGCCGGACGTGGTGGCCCACGCCTGTAATCCAAGCGACTTGGGAGGCTGAGTCAGGAGGATCGCGAGTTCAAAGCCAGCCTCAGCAACTTAGCGAGGCCCTTAGCAACTCAGTGAGACCCTGTCTCTAAATAAAATACGAAAAATAGGGCTGGGGATGTGGCTCAGTGGCCGAGTGTCCCTGAGTTCAATCCCTGGTTCCAAAAAAAAAAAAAAAGAAAAAGAAAAAAAAGAAAAGAAAAAAGGTGTGGGGTGGTGTGTGCCTGGAATCCCAACTACTTAGGAGGCTGAGGCAGGAGGATGGCAAATTGGAGACTAATCCCATCAATTTAGGGAAGCCCCAAGCAATTGAGTGAGACCCTGGCTCAAAACAAACAAACAAATAAACAGGACTGGGGATATAGCTTATTGGTGAAGCACTTCCGGGTTCAGTTGTGAGGGGGAGTCTTCAAAAGAAGGGGCTGATTCAGCGGTAGAGAACTGACGGCATTCCATCCCCGGTACCTAGTGTATGTGTGTGTGAGGGGGGCTCCTTTGTGGTGAGGCTGCCCAGGAATAGCCAGGTGTGGTGGCACAGCCCTGTAATCCCAGGGACCAGGGAGGCTGAGAAAGGACGATTGCAAATTCAAGGCCAGCCTACTAATTTAGTGAGACCCTGTCTCAAAATAAAAGTAGAAAAAAGGGCTGTGGATGTAGCTTAGTGGTAGAGCATCCCTGGGTTCATTTCCCCTGCCCCCATCATACAGTGCAAGTGTTCACACATAGGAAAACTATTTGTCTACTGAGAAAAGCAGATTGCAAAATGGTGTGCAAGTCTTTCTTTCTCTGTATATCTGTATCTATATTTTGCAGATTTCAAGAATTTAGCAGTGATTACTTCTGGGTAGTGGGATTAAAGGTGTTTAATTTTTGATTTTTTTAAAAAAACACATCTTTTGGTGTTCTTTCTTTCTTTCTTTCTTTCTTTCTTTCTTTCTTTATTTATTTATTTATTTATTTATACAGGAGTCTCACCGAATTGCTGAGGCTGGCCTTAAACTGACCTCAAGGGATCCTCCTGCCTCAGCCCCCAGAGTAGGTGGAACTACAGGCACATGCCACCATGCAAGGCATTATTTTCTGATTTTTTTAAAAAGGTATTTTATCACTTTTATAACCAAAGTGTGTGTGTGTGCCTAGCGGCCTGCTGCTCTGGGCTGGGACTCCTTCACAGAAATTTTTCTTCTGCTCCTGAGGGTAAGCACTGGTAGCTGTTGAAGCATTACAAAGGTGAGCACCACACAGGCAATGTCCCAGCCTAATGATAATAATAGCAACAATTCACTTAGCACTTGACAAGTCCTTCTATACACATTATCTTATTTGAATCCCACCACAATGCTGTGAAGTCACACTATCCTCTTTTCCAGTTGAGGAGACAGGCTTCAGGAGGTTAAGTGGCTCCCCTGAGGGACAGCAGCAGGAAAGTGATGGAGCTCAGATTCAGGTGTGGCCCCTCAATCACTGTACCCCCGGCCCCCACTCAAGCCCATGACATACCTTGCATCTGTTCATCTCCCTGCTCCTCTCACTGCCCCCAATTTCTCTAGGAAGTACTGGAGTCTTATTAATCAAGTCTTTATTCCTAGGATTTAGTACATAGACATCAGTACATGCTATTGAGTGAAAGACTGAACATTTGAATATGGAGCCCCGGTGGGGCCAGTCATAGTAGATCCACAACCCTGTTCTTTGTCACCTGTCTTTTTTTTTTTTTTTTTGTATGGGGATTGAACCCAGGGGCTCTTAACCATTGACTCACATCCCCAATCCCTTTTTGCATTTTATTTAGAGACAGGGTCTCACTGAGTTGCTTAGGGCCTTACTAAGTTGCCAAGGCTGGCTTTGAACTCACAATCCTTCTGCCTCAGCCTCCCAAGCTGATGGGATTCCAGGCCTGTGTCTCCTCACCCAGCTAGCCTGAGTCTTTTTGTGCTTGCTATGTTGCCCACAGCAGCCACAAACTCCTGGGCTGAAGGGATCTTCCTGCCTCAGTCTCCTGGGTGCTAGGACTAGAGGTGTGTACGCCACCACGCCAGGCTCTTCCTGTTGTCTAATATTTCATAGAGACTTTTGGACAATGACTGGCAGCAAGAGTTCTGCAGGATCGACTGGCTGCCTATGTGAATCAAGGCACTGAAGGAACTGACTCTCCCTGCCACACCACCAGATGCTGAGGCAACCACCTTGGAGGCTAAGGGAGCAGAGGGGAGGACCTTGGTCGGCTCCTCTCCCAGTCTGGAGAGAGGGTTTCTATCCAGGATCAGTGTTTAGGTAGGATGGGGTTCCACACACTACACCTACACCCTCCCAGACCCAGAGAGGTGGAGGGTCAAGGGTGTGGGTACAGAGGCTGGGCCAGTCAGGGAAGGCATCCTGGAGGAGAAAGCTGGCAGGCTGGGCTAGGAAGGGGAGGAGTCTAGGGCAGAAGGGAGAGAAGCCGGAACCTGCCCGGGCAACCCAGTCCAGTGCTGGATGATTTAAGTACAACCAGATGTTCTGGGAATCTTCTGTCAGGCTCAGCCCTTGTGAGGGCAGAGTGGGGGTGGGGAGCCTTTTGGGCTACTTAGATTTCCAGTTCCCCATTGTGCCTTAAGTCTGTAAGGATGAGGGAGGGGACAATCCCAGTGCAGTTCCAGAGGTGCTGGCAAGTTAGGGGATAGGTCTTGCAGGATTGGGTGGAGTCTTCTTCCTTTGGACAGAGTGGGATGGGCTCTAGGTAGTAGGATCTGGGACCAACCCATGAACTCTGGGGAATGGGGGAGGATTAGCAGGGCTCTGGGGTGGCAGCTCCTAGCTCTTCAGGGGCTTTGGAGCAGGGAGGGGCTTCTCAGAGGAGGGCGCATCTAAGTTGGGTTCTGAAGGATGAATAGGTGTTCACTGGGCTGATAGGGAAATAAGATTCCAGGCACAGAGACTCAGGTATTAAAATGGGGTGGGAAGTCGGGCGTGGCGTCGCATGCCTGTAATCTAAGTGATTTGGGAGGCTGAGTCAGGAGAATCACGAGTTCAAAGCCAGCCTCAGCAACTTATCGAGGCCCTTAGCAATTCAGTGAGACCCTGTCTCTAAATAAAATACAAAATAGGGCTGGGGATGTGGCTCAGTAGTGTCCCTGAGTTCAATCCCTGGTTCAAAAAAAAAAAAAAAATTGGGGTGGGGCTTAGGGAGAGTTCTGTGGGACTATAAAGTACACAGTGGGATCAATATAGGGTGCTGGCCAAAGCTTGTGCTGCAGGAATGAGGATTTGGTGTTCACACACCAAACAGCAGGGCCTGGTATGGGGATATCATGGTCCCCAAGTATTGGGCCTCTAAAGGTGAAGTGAGGGCTGATGGCCAGCCCCAGCTCCTCCTCTAAGTCTTGAGTGGCCTGGCACAGAGGTGGATCTGTGCAGAGGATGGAACACTTTTCCTGATTCCTAGGAGTCCCTCAGCTGGCTGTAGGATGGGGACTGGACCCAGACACAACCTGTGATGGGGAAGACCGAGCTGATATAAGTTCATAAATAGGAATGGTTGCGGTTGGGATTGAGCAGGGTTAGGGAGGCATTTGGAACTGGGCCTTGAAGCCCAAACGTCCAGAAGGAGAAGGGTTAGAGCTTCCATTTGCAGGGAGAGCAGCCTAGGCCCTAGTGAACATGTAGGGGGTAGCAGCCAGCTGGGTGTGGTGTCCTCTGGGCACACACCCCAGTTCCCCTGCCAGGACACATTTCCTTCCTTTCCTGCCCATAATGACTCCTGACTGGCCAGCCAGAGGACCACAAAGAGAGGTCTCCCCACCCTTTCCTCCATTTATTTCTTCCTTCCCTTTCCCCTCCCTATCCCTGTCCTCACTCAGAGGCCATTTTATTTCCTTCCTCCTCACTCCACCTGATCCTTCTTCCCTTACTTCCTCTCCTCTGGCTTATACTACCTCCCTCTAACTCTCCTCCCTCCCTCCAAAACACTCATATGGATTCTCCATGAGCCAGTGGGGTTATTTTTCTGAGTGTTTTTGGTAAGTCCTTGTTGCTGGTCTCTAGGCTAGGAAGGTCTGACACTCACACGTTCCTATCCATATACTTATTTATGCCCCCACCTATGCATGTAATGACACTTGGCTGTCCAGGCGTAGCCCCTGCCTCCTGGAGTGGGGTGAAAATGGGATTCTCTAACTGTGGTATGATATAAGCAAAAGGGCTGGGAATGAATGGAGGGGACTTCACAGAAGTCAGGCAATATGCCATCATTACTGCTATTATTATCCAATCCATTGCTGGGCACTTGACCTGCCCTGGGATGATCACAATGACCTCAGCAAGGGGCTCTCAAGGCGCAGATCCCTTGCCTTGAAAGAGAGGTTAGCCAGTAGTCCTCAGAGATTAGACTCCCAGGACCTGGTCTGAAAGGCCAGGGAGGTAGAGATACCATGCAGGGCCATTTGCAGGACTAAATATTTGTCAGCTTAGGAAGGATGATGTATTAACAGGATTTTAATGAGCTCGTGGGGAGAGGCACACTTCATTGCCTGAGTGCTGATGCAGGATGGGGGTGGATGGGTGAAGTGACCAATCCTACCCCTACCTGCTAATAAATGCCTTAATGAAACCCATGGCAAAAAGAATGATTCAGTATTGCCAAGATGCTGACCTAACCTGGTGGGGTCCCACAGAGGCCTTCTCCAACACACTGACCCGTCCTACCATAGTTTGAGCAAGGCCTTCCTTGGCTTTAACCTTGGACTTCACACATGCACAGGGAGGTTCTCTTTCCAGAAGGGTAAGTGAGACAGAATTCTAAGGTGCATATCAGCAAATCCTTCAAGCCAGGCACCTCAGGCCAATCCCACTCCTATCACAACCCCTGCCCTTGAGCCTGGTGGAATATGCCCCAGACACTCCCATTGCAATGCTAGGCTTGGTGTCCTAGCAGGAGGGAACTAATCCTGTGGGCTGAGGTCACTCTGCTCATGTGGACATTGGCTTCTCTCTTTTTTTGTACTGGGGATTGAACTCAGGGGCATTCCACCACTGAGTCACATCCCCAGCCCTATTTTGTATTTTTATTTAGCGACAGGGTCTCACTGAGTTGCTTAGGGCCTCACTAAGTTGCTGAGGCTGGCTTTGAACTAGTGATCCTCCTGCCTCAGCCTCCCAACTGCTGGGATTAAAGGCATGAGCCACCGTGCCCTGCTGGCTTCTCTCTTAACTCCTGTCTCTGGCCCCTGAGGAGGCTGACAGGTGGGGTAGAAAGAATATAGTGGATTCTAGGTCCAACTCTGCTGTGTAACCTCGGATGTGTCACTTCTCTCTGGGCCTCAGATGCACCATAAATAAAGAAATATTGCATCCAAGGTGCTCCTTCCTGTTACGGTG
This sequence comes from Glaucomys volans, assembly GCA_020662805.1. Lineage (NCBI taxonomy): Eukaryota > Metazoa > Chordata > Mammalia > Rodentia > Sciuridae > Glaucomys > Glaucomys volans. Next base: position 41,549 of record JAJEJO010049532.1, read on the forward strand.
GGTGGGATTATCCCTCCAGTCAGGGGTTCTGCTCAGTCAGGATGGTGACTCAGCCTCCTGCCTTTCTGATTCTGAAGCCAGACCCAGCACTCTGAACCTCAGCACATTCCTCCTTTGTGCAGTGGTGCAGTCTTGAGAGTTTGGAGAAAGAGAGAATTCTGGAGGTGGCAAAGACCTTGACCTTGGTGAGTTCCAGAACCTTCTTGGATGCTGGTCTTGCTTCCCATATGTGATCTGGAAAAAAAAAAAAGGAGCTATTGAGGGTCTTCACCTTCCTTGAGTGGCACTTACAGGGGTGCCCCAGGCCTGTCAGAGCCCAGAGTCTTCAGAGGAATGGTCATTAGAAGGGAGAGAATAGTGCTTAGAGTTCTGCTAAATGAAAGATCATAGCCTGTTGGGAGGGGGCAGACAGGGATGGTGAGGGTCACAAGGGAAATCTTGCTCTACTGACACTTAGGCTGAGCTGCTCCTCTAAAGGAAAAAAATAAAAACATTTCAGCACCATCCATGGGTCGGAAGGTTGATGTCCTTGGGACCCTTCTGGATGCTCAATGTCTCTTCCAGAAACTTACCTGGACCTTTCACCATAAGCTTTCTGGGGCAAGGGGGATTCCTGGATTCCCCCCCCCCCCCCCCCCCCCAGTGACACAGAGTTGTGTGCCTGCAGGGCTCTACTCTTTGACTGGGAATGTCACCAGGGCAGGGCTGTGCCTTTGGATTCTCTTAGGTATTCCCAGAGCCTAGCCCAATGCTTGGCACAAAGTAGAAGCTCAATATGCATCTGCTGAATGAACGCAACGATCACTGAATGCCTTTGGACACCAATAAGCCCACTAGAGGATTCAGAAACATCCTCCACCTTTCCTCCCGCTTCCCACAGTGTGAATGCCGCCTCAAAGGGAAGCCCGCCAGTGAAGCCCGAGGTTTAGAAGTCACACCCCAGGCCTCTGCCAGTTCAGGGTTTGCCCTTTTCCCCTCACCCTCCCGCCCTCGGGTGGCACTGGTGCGAGTTGTGGACTTGCCTGGCTTTGCGTCCTGTCCTGTGTGTCCCGGCTGGAGGCACAGCAGAGTCCGGCACGCAGTAGGTGCTCAGCTCACCTGGGATGGGGTAAGTAACCATGGGTCAACACGACTTTGGCAAAGGGGCCGTGACGATAGAGGGGGTCTTGGGCAGCTTGCGGACGGGGAGGACCCGGGTCAGCTGCTTTTCCTTTTGCCCTTCGACCCAGGAAGCCGCTCACACCCAGCGGACACGCTTGGAGGTGCGGGCCGCACAACTCCGGCCTCCGGGCCTCCCAGCCTCCCCCGGCTGCTCACCCACCACTACCCGCCCGCCCGGCCTCCACCCCCACCCCAATTTCCCGCTCCGACGGCCCTGGAAGGTGGGGGCGGGCGGGCCTGAGAGTGGCGCAAGGACACTCTCCACACCAAGGGTCATTTGCTCTTTTTCCCCTCTGTGGCTAATTTATTTTAGAGCTAGGGGAGGGAGGGGCGGGGCCGGCGGGGAGGGCTGCTCGGAGGGGCCGGGCGAGCCCAGGGGAGGTGGGGGCGGGGCGGAAGGAGCCCGGGTGGAGAGGGCCGGAGTAGGGGCGGGAGTTGGGGGAGGGAGGGACACTCCGGAGGGGAGGAGCAGGGGAAGGGGAGGGGAGCGAGGGCCTGAGAGGGAGGGCGCTGGGGGCGGGAGAGGGGAGGCAGGGGTGGGGGTCCTGCCTGCGGGGGGAGCCAGGGCCGCCCCTTGTCCGGCCACCCCCACTGCCCAGTCCCGCTCCCGGCCGCGGTGGCCGCAGCAGCTGCAGCAGCAGCGGTTCCAGGATGGTGAGCGCCGCTGCCCCCCAGCCCCGGCCAGTCGCCCCCGGCCCGCTCCCCCGCCCGGGTCCCCGAGCCGGACGCCCCCGCAGGCCGCTTACACTCACCTAGGACCCGGCCGGGATGCCGAGGTACAGGTCGCGGGCCCGGCGGGGGCAGGCACCGGAGCGCGCGGGCGGGCCGGGGTCAGGGGGTGGTGACTGTACGCTCAGGGTGTCCGGAGCTTTGTCCGCGGGCGCGGGGCCGTGTGAGGGCCAGCGAGGGCGGGGGCTGCGGGTCGCGGGGTTCAACTAGGCGGAGGTCGGAGGGCAAGGCCGGCAAGACCCCCGAGCGGGTGCGTGGGAGCCCAGGGTCACTTCCCGGGGGGAGGGGGCGGGCACCGTAGGGGATAGCCGCTCGGGCAGCCGACGGGCACCCGTTTCGCGGTCCGCTCTGGTGTCCAGGCTGCAGGGATTACGAGCAGCCTGCTCTGGGGAGTTTGCGGGTTTGGGGGGTGGAAGCCAAGATTTGTGGGTTCGGGTCCCAAAAGGCTCCTAAGGCCGGAGCCCGAGGGCTGGCCCGCAGGCCCCTCCCACTCCGTCAGGTCTTTGTCCAGCGGCCCCTGTGTGTGTGGGAGGGGGTGGGGGCTGGGTTACTGGCCCCGAGATTCCCCAGCATAGTGACGGGGCAGTGACAGGAGACTGAAGCTACTTCGGATCCCTGCGCTCCGAACGCCCTGGCTTCTCATTTCTGTGGCGGGGAGAGCAGAGGCCCATCCCAGGGTCAGGGTGATTCACGACGCTGTTCTTACCGTCACGCATGGGCTCCTGGCTACAAGGGAGACCCCCGCTCTCTAAAGAGAGCCCCTTAAACTTCCCCACTTCAAGAGCCCTCTCCTGCCCTACACAGATTCCCATGCTAGAAGCCTCCTCTACTGAGGGTCCTCCGCAGAGTGTTGGACACACAGTAGGCGCTCTGCAAATGCTGGTCCCTTCCGCTCGGGTTTGGTGTCCCGTCTGGCTGAGGGCCTGCGCAGGGGTCTGCGCCGGGGAGAGTGCTGGCGGCCTGCTGCCTGCGTCCCGCGGCAGCCTGGAGCGCAGGGGTGGGTGGACGGGTGGGTGGGCTGTTAAAGGGACCGTCACTAAATCAGGATTAGGCGGTGGGGCTGTCAGGCTGCCGGCCTTGTCTCCATGGCTACCTAATTTGGAGGAGAATAGAGCACGGAAGAATGTTTGTGTTGTCGTTCGCACGGGCTGCAGCGGCAGAGCGAGCTTCTGCTCTCGGTCCCGCTGCGAGGAGTGGTGACTCGGTTCCAATCCCAGTCTGGGCTTAACGGCATGGGGGTCTATTCAGTTACTGGGGCCCAGAGTCTTCCTTAGTGTCTCCCAGCCTTTGGAGTGGGCCCGGGAGATGCCGCAGTCCCAGGACCTCTGACCCCGCAAAGGGAGTCCCGGAACCTCCCAGAAACCAATCGAACCCCGAGCATCCTTTTAGCACCGGTCTTCTCCCAGAGCTCCCTAGGCCTGGAGCAAACGCCGTTCTTTGCGTGCCTCAGCCCCTAAGGACCCACGCTCTGACCGCTCGCTCTGCTAGGCTGCGGCGACCCAACAGCTGGGCGCCGGTACCCTGCTGGCAGGAGAGCTGCGGGGCAGGGGGCGGGGCGGGACTTCCTGGGGTGGGCGAGGAAAGGGGCGGAGCTTGCCGGAATGGCTGTGCGCAACGGAGTGACAGGTCTCATAAATCCCCCCTTTCCCATATTTAACACCATTTCATTTATTTCCACTTGATTCCATTGGTGTCCGCAGCAGCCATAAGTGACCCTATACCCTTGCTGTATAGAGTCCTTGTGGTCTAAAGGAAAGTCCTCGTGAACTAAAGGAAATTTAGCTGTGTAGCGGAGTGTAGTTGCTTCTGGTAATACTCTGATCTCACCAGTTCTCAGGAGTCCTCCATCTCCCCAGGAGAAGCGGGGCTCCGAAAGGCACAAGGATAAGTTGGGCCTCCAATTCTCTGACTCTGATGTGGTGGTGGGCTGGGGTGACAATTCCAGTACACAATCCCAGGGAAATAGGGAAGAGGGACCCAGACTCCAGCCTGTTTCCCACAGCCCTTTCCTGTGTTCCTCTTGGTCATCCATGGCCAAGCTTTTTATGGATGAAGAATCCCCTCCCCTCCCCTGACTAGGCTGCAGCTTTATTGCTGAGATCCCAGACTCTCCACGCAATTTCACGCCTCTCTGCCTTTGCTCCTGCTGTTCCCTCAACCAAATGCTTCCCCATTGTCCCTGTCTTGCCACAGCCTCCTCATTCTTCAAGGCCCAGATCAGTTGCCACACTTCCCAGTGTCTAACCTCCCCAAACCCCCAGTTCCTGTCACTGTGCCTTCCTCCATGTTCCCCTAGCCCTGCACCTGTGCTGCCATTCTGCTTTTGTGGCCGAATTGCCTTGGGAAGGACAGAGGTGGAACAGATATTCCCCTGCCCCCTGGCCCCTTGGGGCCTGGTACTCCTTGGTGCCCCATAAATATCTGTTGTCTAAGTAAAAGGAGTTTTGTAAGGGCATTTAGCCAGGTAGCCTACGAAGCATGGAATCTGACTATTTTCAGGTAAAGAGCTTTGCCTTCCTGGGTGGTGGAAACCCCTGGGCGGGTCTCCTCCTTCGGTTTCCCCTCCTGCTCTGCTCCTTTTCTTCCCCCTCATCCTCCTTCTTGATGGCCCTCCCCACTCCCCAAGTCTGGGGAGGACTTTGCCCCTTTTCTTCCCCACAGACCAGCATTCTTTCCCTGCCATTATCATCCTGTTAAACAGAGAGGCCAGTCAGGATCCATATGGATCACATTAACAATTGCTTATTATCTGGACCAAGACTCCCCCACTCTCCACCCCCAGCTCCTACTGCTGCTGTTGTTGGACCCTTAGGAGCCCAGCCTCCCCTTCCCCCACCACCAGTCAGCCGAGGAGGGCAAGGGACAGGCTGATCTCCCTCACCCTCCCTGAGCCTTCGAGCAGAACTTTGCCTCCTCTTGATTTGGCAGTTAATGACTCCTTTACTCTATTTAATGAAAACCAGGTTCCTCACAGGAGCATGACTCAGTGAGGTTCCAAAGGCTGCATCCAGGAGAAGTGGATTCAAGGCTCTGGTGCACCTGTGGTCTGCTGCACTGAGGGCCTCTGCCTGCCAGGAGACAGAGGCCATGCGGGGGTGAGCTACATACTTGGGGTATATTTGCATCTGCTGAAATTTTAGCCTTGGGATGGCCCTGATTTCTTTTGTGGACTGGAGAGCTAATCAGGGAAATCAGAGCAGAGAGACCTCTGCAAGGTTGTGTGGCATTGGATACCAGGCTTTCCCTGTAGTCAAGGATGTAAGAAATAGGGCTAGGGTGTAGCTCAGTGGTAGACAGGTTACTACTAGGCCCTGGGTTTGATCTCCAGTACCGAAAAAACAAAAAAACTTTTTTTCTTTTTTTAAATTTATAGAACCCTTGGAGAGTCGATGAAATCCATCCCCAGAAAAATGCCCTGCCATTATTCTACACCAGACTTTGCATTCTCTTTTAGAGGGTTCTTGAACCCTCTGAAGCTCAGAGGGACCCTATATTCAGGGACCCTATATTCAGGAACCCGTCCCATGGTCCAAACCAATCTGAGGTGCAGAAGGCAGAGTCTGGCTTGCGGCCCAGGCCTCCTGACCTCTCCACTCAGTGTTTGCTCTATAGCTTTGATAACTGGAAGGCGGGCAGCATGAGCCACAGAGCCACGGGTGGGTGATGAAGGTGCTGGGCCAAACTTCAAGGGTTCTCACTGCCTGGGTCAAAGTCTGGGCTGGTCACCTCAGCTCTGACTGTATGGTATGGAGAGAGGCTGTCCCGGTTGTTTTGTTTTCAGGTCCACTTGTCCCCAGGAATAAGGATGAGTGGCAAGAAAGCCTAGCTCTTCTTGGAGCATTTTCACAAGGATCTTGGCAACTTAACACTTTTATAGCACTTATTAAACAATCTCTGTCCTCTCTGTGAAGTGAAACTAAGAATGGTGTCATAAGCATCATAGAGGATTAAATGAGACAGTTGCTGGATGACAGTTCTGATCTTGAATGACTGAGAAAGAGCCTCACATGCTGGTGAGATGGGCCCAGTTTCATTTTGCCCCTTGTTTCTGCAGCAAACCCTCAACCTCTAATAATCTGCTCAGTGACACAAAGCCTAGGGATTCCAGAGAGCCACCTTCCACTGCAAGAATAAGGAGAAGGGGAAGAGGGTGTGTGTAGGTTCTGACCTGTAGCAGGGCCTGCCCACACCATCTCTGAAACCCCCTCCAAAGTAGATTCAATGCAGAGATGGGGGTTCAGGCAGTAGGGGAGAGGAGTGCCAACTTGGCTCCCTGGAGAAATCTGGGAAGAGGAAGTGTAACTTCCTCTGTGCTCTCTTACTGCCTGGGCAGACTCAGGCCATCTTGTCCCCAACCCAGTGCTGGGATTAGTCAGAGATATGATGAAGAGGCTGCATTTTACTTTCAATCAATCTGTGCTGAGCACCTGCCTACTGTGTCCCAGCCTGCACAAGGTCCTGGTTGTACCTCATTCAGGCTCTAGATGATGTCCACCCAGGGTTGGAATTCCGGAGCTCTTGGCACTCTCCATGTACTTGCTGGGCACCTAGGTAGCAAGCCCTGAGCTGGGCTTTCACACCTCAACTTAACAAGCTTCAGCCTCCCACATGGCCAGTGCTAGAGGTACATCCCAGCCCTGGTGTTGCTTTGTCAAGGGCACCTAGCATGATTTGTGACTGCCAGGCCCTGCATATTTTAAATAAGTAGCCATTTATCCAACACCCATTATTTTTTGACATAGTGCTTTCAAGATGTTGAGAGTCAGAGAACAGGCAGAGGGACAGGCTACACTTTTGGGACTACTGTCCCTATTTGCCCTAAGAAGAAGGGAGCCACTGGGGGCATGTGAGCTGGGTGTAGCACTCAGAGATGGGGTGAGTGTTTGGGACAGTTGGAGAGAGAAGCTGTGAGGGTAGAGGCCAGCTACTCAAGGAAGAGTCTTGAGGAGGTCATTTTCCCTGGGAGGCTGTGTTGACAGGAATTACCAGGAAACTGGGACAAGGGCCACAGTTTAGGAAGAGTCCACATGCAGCTGACTGTGCTGTTTGAATCTTGAATTCCTAAGAATCTGTGGGGCCAGTGGGGAGGTGTTCCTTTCAGATCAGTGGGGAAAGTAAACTGATGGATTTCAGTTATACTGCCCCCTCTACTCTGCACTGTGGGACTCCATCCCCACCCAGCCTGTGCATCTGTTTCTGTTGGGACAGGAACTCTGACAACCAGGAGAAATTGCCCCTCAAAGAGATAGGAGGACATCTTAGTCATTTTCTGCTACTATGACAGATACCACAAACTGTGCTAATTCATAAAAAAACAAGTTTATTTGACTCATGGTTCTGAAGGATGTGAAATCCAAGAGCATGGTGCTAGCATCTGGGCTTTGTGCTGTGTCATAACATGGTGGAAGGGTAAGGGCCATGCACTGAGGCAGGGAGGAAATCTTACTGAACTCACTCTTCGTGCATGTGTGTGCATGTGCAAGTTCATGCTCACAGTACTGGGACTTGAATCCAGGGGTGCTCTACCACTGAGCTACATCCCAGCCTTTTTTATTTTTATTTATTTATTTTTATTTTGAGACATGGTCTTGCTGAGTTGCTGAGGCTGGCCTGGAACTGGTGATCCTGCCTCAACCTCCCAAGTGGCTGGGATTACAGGCATGCATCACCATGTCTGGCTCAAACTTACCCTTTCACCAGCAGCCCACCTCACTGATAACTAACCCACTCCTGCCATAAACAGGAGGGGCATAGAGCCCCCATGACTTAATCATTTTTTAAAGATCCCCCATCTTAATATTGTCACAATGACAATTAAATTTCAGCATGAATTTTGGAGGGGCCATTTGAACCATAGAACTGGACCTGCACTTCTCTAGGAAGAGGCTTCTTTTCAAGGCAGACCATGTCCTGTGGGGGAGAGACACTCCTTCATCACCATATTCTATACTATAGTCCTCTTCAGGTCTGAGTTTTGGGGTCTGAGCCCCTCCTGGAGAAAGCTGGAACTGCCTCAATGGGGTGGACAAAGCAGCAGGGAAGCAGGGGGTGGGGGTGGTGTTGGGGGAGGTCAGGTGTGTTCCATTTAGAACTTGCTGAGTTGCAGTATCCATTAGGCATCCACATGGGGATGACCCCTGAAAACTGCTAAGAGGAGGGTAAGAGCCCTGCCTGGGAGAGTCCTTCCAGTAAAGACAGCCTCTGATACTGAATGCCTCTTCAGATGGCGAGCATAGCACATGTAGAGACAACGCACAGGTTCTTAGAACCAGGTTCTTCTGTGAAGCCAAAATCTTTCATGGGGTTTGCTTCTATTGAGGAGGTGGGGAGATGGGGGAGGGGCTGCACAGCCTCTACTTGACAGTGCTTTGGCTCTCTCCCCTAGGGAACATCTCTCCCCATTTCTAGACCTCTGGCTGCCTTGTCTCTGATCATTTTCCTCAGAATGTGGTAGTGACTCTAGCCAGAGTCTGGGGTTTTAATCTGTAGTCCAGAGCTCCCCAGACCTGGGCAAGGACTTGCCCATGAGAACAACTTTGAAATGTGCTAAGCTCTGGGGTTTGAGGCTAAGAATGGGAGAGGGCTCAATGGAGGAAGGCTAAGGGGGATCAGGAGAGGTTGTTGAGAAGGATGGAAAAAACCGATACCCTCACTTTCGTAGCTGTTAAATGGGAACAAAATCATCTGTTTCTTACGTGGAAGACAGAGAAGCCTCTGGAGTTAGACTCTCCAGGCAGGTGGCTCTTTGTCCTAGCTTGGTGGTTTAGACAAGTGAACTGTGCTTCAGTTTCCTCATCTGTCACATGCCTGTAATGTCCTTGGGTTCTTGTGAGGATTAAATGACTGAAGTGTGTGATGCAGAGTATGTGTCTGGTACCTGCCCTTCTCCTTTCTCTGTCCCTGTGGCCCTGTAGGTGTGGGGGCCACCCCCTTGAGAACAGCCCTGCTCACTCGCACTCAGGTAGACTGGCCAGCCTGCATAACTGAGTGACTCAGCTCAGCACTCTGAGGACTGGGAAGAGGAGAGGAGAGGCTGAGGGAGGATGCCTAGGTGAGCTGCCTGAGTCTGTCTCCTCCCCTTTGGTCAGGCTGGCCTTGTGGGGCGTGTCTTTCACCCACTCCATGCACAGGGATGGAGGCATATTTGAGGCCAGAAAAGTCAATCACCCAGACATTAAACTTAAGCCTTTTGGAGGCCACATGCCACCCAGATGGACACAAGGCAACCTGGGTTCTGGCTGGGTGGAGGGCAATGTAGGCCTTGGAGGAGACTCTAGTCTTTGCGGCTGAGACCTGTGGTCCATTACTCCCGAGAAGTTCATGATTAGAACTGTCTTCCAATGTTCCTCATACCTTTGTAGGCCCACATGTTTTTATTTTATACACTAAGAAAGTATTTTTGAAAACAAGCCACAGGTTTTCCAACTTGAAAGGGGCTTATGCCTCAAATCTGGCAAAGAGCTCTGACCTCGTCAACCATCTTAAGCTCTTTCAGGACCAAGTCCTGGGGGAAGATGAGTCACAGGTGCAGACTCATAAGGGGCCCTTCAAGACTCTTCTTGCCCAATCCCAGATAGCAGTGATGCTTCAGCTAGTAGAACACCAGGCATCAGCCTCCTTTAATGGGCACCTGTGTCTACCCCATACATTAGCTCTTTGAGTTCCCCAACATCCTGGCCCATGACTGTGCTACTGTCCATGAGAGGATGAGGAACTGAGAGCTGGAGGGGAGCTGACTCCAGGTGCGGCAGAGCACAGGCATCATCTTCAAGTCCTTGACCACAGTGAAGCAGCAAAATTATAGGCTGGAGGTGAAGCTCAGTGGTAGATCATGTGCTTAGCATGCTAGAGGCCTTGGATTCAATCCTGTGCCACCCCAACACACACACAAACTAGGCCCATTCAGGGAATTGGTCCAGGACCCCCTTGGATACCAAAATCCAAGGATGCTCAAATCCATCTCTAGATTTTTTTTAATACTTAATACAAAATAAATGCTATGCAAATCGTTATGGTGTATTATTTAGGGAATATGACAAGAAAAAAGTCCTCAGGTGTTTAACACAGATGAAATTTTTTTTCCTTGAAAATTATCAACCTATAGTTGGTTGAATCTGAGGATGAAGAACCAGTAGATCCAGAGCACCAACTGAACTGAAACAAGTAATTATTGTTATAAAGCAGTATTTATTGGCCTTGCTCCAGGGGCCCCTGCTCTGTCCACCACATTGTATCAGGGAGGTTAGTGAGGGAGGGAAAGGACTGTGTGGAAGGAGAAAAGAAAAGAAAGCGTGCTGGCCTGGAGGCTTGTTTATGCAAAGGTGCAGAGGAAGGGGTGGCTGGGCAGAGAAGGGAACTTAAAGCCCAGTTTAACGAGGAGTAATATCACTCTCAATAAATGACAGGACAGAGGTGCTGAGCACTTGCTCTGGTCACTAAAGAAGGGGCCGACAACAACCTCTGAGTCAAAGTGACATGAACAGCCTGAGTGCTCCTCAGATGCAGAATGGGGGAGAAGGCATTCTGGGCAGAAGGATCGGAAGGATCAAAGGCCCCGGGCAGCATGAACACATATGGTCCAGAGAATGGAGTGATGTGGCTGGAAATGGCAGGGCCTGAGGCAGGAAAGGTGAACACACTGATCCACATCTGGGGTCACACTAAGGGGTTAGCCTCCCCTCTGTTCTGTGTTTGGATGGGCAGGTGGACCTCCCTGGCAGCCAGGCCTAAGGAATGGAAAGGCAGAGAGCAGAGGCAGGGGGTTCAGATGTGGGGTGGCTGATGGATCACTTCAGAGAGAATGTCAAAGGAACTAGGGGACCAGCTGGATGGGTAAAGGCTACAAGAGGTAGAGATGTTGAGGCTTCAGGATTTCCAGTCTAGGTAGGCAGATGGACTCTGGAGGGAGAAGGTGGAGATGCTTCCTGGGCTTGTTGAGTCTGAGGTCTCTGTGGATAGATTCTCACCTAGATTTCTAAATCTCCTCTTAAGACTCCCAGGGACAGAGAAAAATGGGGTTCAGGATGAAGATGGGTCTGGGCATCAGAGTCTCTCAAAAGCGACCTGAAGCAGGGGCATGTGACTTGCATGGGCAGTTTCTAAGTGATAAGAAGTAGAGGTGTGGGAGGGCCCTGGGGCTCCTGCTTCTATTGACAGAGAATCTGGTGTGAGATGTCCCAGGACACAGGTCAGAGAGTTCAGGGATAAGGGCTGGATATCCTGGGAAACAGTGATTTGGGACTCAGACTCAGTGATGGTCAGCTGGTCAGGGCAGGAGAGGGAGCACTCCGGGGCAGTACTCTTCTGGGGCCCAGCAAGCAGCTTGGAAGTTGTGTCTCTTTCCATGGAGTTGTTTTTCAAAGCTGTTCAATCTTCTGGTCCAGGAAAGTATCCTACCCCCAGGGCTTTCCCAGGCTGAAGCACCTAGCTAGCTACCCAGGAACCCAGTTGGAGCCTGCCTGCCCCAGGTCCTGTCCTGCTGTCCTGTCCCAGTCCTGGCCCCCTCCAGCTGATCTTAAAAGTACCCTCAGGCCAGCCTGTGAGGGAGTTGCTGCCCTCCTTTCCATTTCACACTGGAGGAAACAGAGATGCTTGTTCTACACCTCAGGGGCTGATTCCATGCTCCCTTCAGTGCTCCCTCCTTGCAACAAACTAGCCAGAAGCCATAGGAGAGAGGAACAGGGCTGTGACCTTCAGATGGTTCCTGGGCTTTCTACAGTAGGCTCAAAGATGCTGCAGCCCTGGGTCAGTTTTCTAATTGGCCCTCAGGCACCTGCCTTACTCCAGTCCATGGTGGGTCCAGGCAATACTGGGGTGTAAGAGCAGCTAGTGAAGGTAGGGAGCAACAGAGGGGGAAGAGTGTGTCTCATTGTGGAATGGACTCACATGACAATCCCCTTCCATAGTGCAGTGCAAACCCCAGCCCATGGCTCAATGGCCTCTGGAAAATAGCCCAGGCTTGCCCTTCCAGCCCACAGGAAGCACAGAGATAGAGTTACATTTAGTCCCTTTTTTGCCCTTTTCCCCAGGGCCCATCCCTAATCTGCTCTAACAGTAACTCAAGGGGAGTGAGAAGAGAGTTGTGGCAGGGTGGGCTGTGCTGCCTTGAAAACAATCCTCAGCCCCAGACTCACTTTTACCTGGCTTGGGTGAAAACTTCTGGCTGCTCTGACAGCCCATCTCCAGCAGTCATGAGGGAGGTGGCAAATCTGTTCAGCTAATACTCCTTGAGTGCAAAGGGTGATTGCCCCAGTGGACTCTGCCTTCACCCCGAGACAGACAGACAGACAGACACACACACACACACACACACACACACACACACACACACCATCATACTATTTGGTTTAAAAGATACAGCTTAGCTTGGTGTGATGGTGCATCCCTATAATCCCAGGAGGCCAAGGCAGGAGAATCAAAAGTTTGAGGCCAGCCTGGGCAATTTAATGAGATCCTGTTTCAAAAGAAAACAAAACAAAAAAGCAGTGGGGATGTAGCTCAGTGGTAGAGTGCCCTGGGGTTCAATCCCCAGTACTAAGAGGAAGAGAGAGAACGAAAACTATGCTTGTTAACCAGAATGGCTTTCTCTTGTGTAAACTCGGGCAGGGTGTAGACAAATTTGTTTCCTTTGGGAAAGGTGCCAGGGTAATAACTAGGCTGTTCTCCCTACTTGGCTTTCACAGGGAGGGGTTGGGGTTTGGGGATCTGTCTCCTACTTTCCTGTGTTCCTGAGCCATTGACTAGCCCCCTCTGGCTGGACTGTGTCTGGGGAGGACAGGAATTAGAGCATCCCTCTGCAGCTCAGCAGGGACAGTGCTAGGAGGAGGGTCAAGGGAGAATAGGGCAGGCTGTTGGGAAGAAGGGGGTAGGGAGGAGAGAAGGGCTTCAGAGCTGGAAAAGTGATTAGCAGCACTGATGAGATTGAAGTTAGGCCTGGCAGGGCTGGGCAAGCTTGAGAGGAAAAGGAAAAAAAACAAAACAAAACAAAAACCCGTGATTCACAGAGGGTGGACTAGGGTGGCTGCCACATCTTCCTGGAGCAGCCAGATCACAGGGGGCACAGGCAGGTTGTCAAAACCTTGGGGTAAGACTGAATCTGTATAAACCGTTGGTATCCTGTGTCCTGCCTCCAGTTCCCAGCTCCCCAAGACCTTCTGCAAGAGTGGGGGAGGTCTGGGAGCCATCCCCAACCTCCTGGGGTAGTAGATAGTCTGTTTGATCAGTGAGTGTGCAAATCGGGATTTTATGGATCGCTTATTCACTGCTGGAGCTGGGGGCCCCCAAATTCCTCTGTGCCCCCAATGCTTAATCTAGTCCCCAGCTTCCCCCTGGGAGGCCACGAGAAGTACAGCTCTCCACCCCTCCTGCTGAGGCTCCTCCCAAGGCCCCAGGCTTTGTCAGTCGCAGGTTGAGCGATTCAAATGTGCTAATATGCTCCCTGGGGGCCACTGGACTGTGGGACTTGCCCTTCAGAGCTGTGATTGGCTAGAGAGACCATAGGAGGGGGCTTATGGTAGCAGCTGGGAATGTGTGTGCGTGTGCGTGTGTGTGTGTGTGTGTGTGTGTGTGTGTGGTGGGTGAACACATGCTTGCATGCACAGGAGCCTGTTTGAGGGGTGGGGTTTGGAGGGTGTCCACCTTGCTCAGACCACTGGGCAGAGACAAAGGCTCTTCATCTAACCTGGAACAAGGATTAGGGGCAGAACAAGCTGTGTCCCTACCTGGTCAAGCTGGTTAGGGAGCCCACCTGTCCATCTTTATATCTTGATGTGGTGGGGCTTAGACAATATGTATTGAATGGATGGATGGATGAGTGACCACACATGAGTGACTACATTTTTAACTGGGATTGTGTCAACTGGAATAATCCAGCACTTACAGATTCCTATATCACCCTCTAAGATTCCTCAGTGTCCCCCTCCCCTCACAGAGATTTGCTTTAGCCCAGGCCTGGTCCAACATCAAGACAGGACATGAGGGACTGTCCAGGCCTCAGGGGACACAGCTGTGACCCCTGGAATCTGTTACCCCTTGAGATTGCTTTCACTGTTGTCACATTTCGCCCTGCTAGCCCCCATCTGTCCTTGGGATTTGATGAGGATGAGGATGGTAGGCAGGATGGGGGAGGGGTGTTGAGCAGCTGATGGGGGAGGGAAGATGGCCTGGAGGGCCAGATGACAAAGTGCCCTGTCCTACCTTCCTCCCCTACTGTCCAACCTGCCCCTCCTCTCCCTAGGCAGGCCAGACAGGCTGGACTAGGGGGGAGAGGGTTGGCCCAGCAAGGCCACTCTCTCTGCCCTGGATTTTGGGGAAGCTGGAGTGCAGTGCAGCTGTAAAACTGTCTGGGGAGCTGAAGGAACACAGTCTAAATCCCGAAGAAGTTCAGCTGAGACCCTGAGACTCCAAGGCAGTTCCAGAGAGAGGAGTTGTAGTAGGATACTGGAGTGTAGTAGCTTAGGTGTCAGAAAGAACCCTGGCAGCAGAGTGGAGCCCTAGCTGGGAATAGAACTTACTGCAATGATGGAAATGTTCTGGGTTGCCACAGCCACGCTTGACTATTGAGCATGTGGAATGTGGTTACTACTGAGGAATTGAATTTTAATTTTATTAAATTTTAATGCATTTAAATGTAACTATTCACTTGTGACTAGTGGCTGCCATTTGGACAGTGCAGGATTAGAGGTTGTGTTAAAGGGTTTAAACAAAATCCTTGGGTGAAATGCCACCCTGCCTCTTTCTGGCTGGGTGGCTTTGGGCAGGACCCTTCCCACCCTGTTATACTCCTTCCTCTGTGTGTTGGGCTGCCCCCAAATGGAATGCTGTGTGGTTCATCTGTAGTTAAGGGATTATCTATTCCTTAGTGGCTGAGATGCTCTTAAGAGGCCCTGGGCTACAGGGGAGACAAGCAGCACACATTGGGGAGAGGTGGCTGTATGCCCCAGACGTTGAGGTATCTTAGGAAATGTGCTTGGGGATGTCAGTCCTAGAAGCTTCCTGGAAGAGGGGTTGGGTGGAATGAGTCAGAGCTGGAGCTAAGCAGTAGGGGATGAGTGGGTGGCTATGCCTGAGAGCCTAGCCCTGGGAACCTGCTTATTTAAAAAATAATTTTTTTTTTTTTTTTTTTTTTTTTTTTGTGGTGCTGGGGATTGAACCCAGGGCCTTGTGCATTTGAGGCAAGCACTCTACCAATTTAGCTATATCCCCAGCGCTATCCCCAGCCCGGAGTCTGCTTATTTTGAGCCTGAATAAGAATACCTCAGTCAAGGCTGGAGTGGGGAAGGGCTGACAGAATGGCTGAGTTCCACTCCCCTCTTATCAGCTGTTATGGACTTGGAAGAATCACTTCACCTCCCTGAGCCTCCATGTTCTCTTCTGTAAAATGGGGAGAGAATGCCTATCTAGCAGAGAGGAGTCAGGAATGATAACTATCAAACTTCTTTGGGGATGCTCGAAGGCTGGGAGAAAGGGACAGCTTACTCAAGGGTGCCGGGCCCCTGGCCTGGCCTCTCAAGATGACAACAGATGGTCACAGTTTGACTGTGGCCCTGACCGCGGACCCAGGCTGGGATTTCTGTGCTGTCCCCTCCCCCCAGCACGTGTGTGTACACACAGAGGGCCCAGATGGGGGCCTTGGCCAGCTTTGCTCAGGCTGACCTCCTGCTGTTTGGCATTTGACATAAGAGGAGGCCAGGGCCAGTGTACCCTCCACACCCCCATCCCAGAAAGGAGCCAGGCTGGCGGGGAGGCCTCACTACCTCCAGGAAGCAGGATCCCAAGGGCCCTGATCTCTTTACCATGTGTCCTGGGCTTTTGATGGGAATTCCACTGCCCCTTTTGTCCTCTCCACAGACGTCTGAGGGAGTGAGGAACAGAAGGAGGGAGATGATAATAATAATAATAATTCTAAAAGGAGGCCAGGTAGGGTCTGGGGAGCTGGGACAGGTTCCTTTGGGCTCCAGCCAGGTTAGGGATGAGCAGTTTGTTCTGGTGTTCACAGACACAAATTCCCCTTCCTGGCACCTCTCCCTGTCCATTCCTAAGGTAATTCCCTGGCTTCTCCTCTTGCTACCCTCACCATCCCATGTGGGCTTAACTTGAGTCACTCTGAATGTTTTCCTGATTTGGACACAGAGGCCATTTCATGCCTTTTTGCTTGTCCATCCATTCATCCATCTGTCCATCTTACAGTCTGTTAAAAACTCACTGCGTGAGCTGGGGGCGGTGGCGCACGCCTGTAATCCCAGCGCTTGGGAGGCTGAGGCAGGAGGATCGTGAGTTCAAAGCCAGCCTCAGCAACTTAGCGAGGCCCTAAGCAACTCAGTGAGACCCTGTCTCTAAATAAAATACAAAATAGGGCTGGCGATGTGGCTCAGTGATCGAGTGCCCCTGGGTTCAATCCCCAGTAACCCCCCAAAACAAAACAAAAAAAAACCTCACTGTGTGCCAGGCACTGACCTGAGTGCTTGGCGTATAAGAGTGAACAAAACAATGTCCCTGCTTCTGTGGAACTTTCTAGTGGGTACACAGACAAGAAAGTAACAAATAGGTCAGATTAGGACGAGTGCTACAGAGACAGCGTCTGAGGTGACAGTTGAGTAGAGACCTGAGGTAAGTGAGCCCTGGGGATGTTCCAGGCTCCGAGCAGCAAGGGTGAGCATCCTGGGGTGGGAGGGAACCTGGTATGGGAGGAGATGCAGGGAGGCAGTGTGGCTGAAAGGGAACAGAGGAGCCAAGGAAGAATAATGGAAGGTGAGGCCAGAGGTGGCTTTTAACCTAAGTGAGGTGGGAGCCACCAAAGCTTTTGGGTAAAGAATCACATGGTCAGGCATGTTTTCAAGGGGTGCCTGGTTATTGTGTTAAGAACAGAGAGTAGCTGGGCAAGGTGGTACATGGCTCTCATTCCAACGGCTCGCTTGCTCAGGAGGCAGAG
The DNA here is from genome assembly GCA_020662805.1 of Glaucomys volans. Taxonomy (NCBI): domain Eukaryota; kingdom Metazoa; phylum Chordata; class Mammalia; order Rodentia; family Sciuridae; genus Glaucomys; species Glaucomys volans. The sequence continues at coordinate 58,368 of JAJEJO010049532.1, forward strand.
ACGGGAGGATTGCGAGTTCAAAGCCAGCCTTAGCAATGATGAGGCCCTAAGCAACTCAGTGAGACCCTGTCTCTAAATAAAATACAATAGGGCTGGGGATGTGGCTCAGTGGTCGAGTGCCTGAGTACCCTTCAAAAAATAAAATAAAGAACAGAAAGTGGGAGACAACGTAGAAATGGGGAAGTATGATTGGAGGCCCCCCTGCTGTCACCCAGGTGAGAGAGGTCCCTGAAGTGGCGAGGTGTCATTTTGCGTACATTTTGAAGCCAGGACCTATTGGATTTGTTGGTCTAAAGTATGAAGGAGAAGTTAAGGATGACCCCAAAGCCTGAGCAACTAGAGAGGATGAAGCTGCCATTTCCTATGGCCGTCTTCCTGTGGTAGGGAAGACTGAGGAGGGTTAGGTTGTGGGTGTAGTGAAGCCAGATATTTGATTTTTGGCTATGTAAATTATGCCAGTTAAGTGTTGGAGTGAAGATGTCAAGAAGAAAGCTGGGTAGATAGTGTGCAGCACAGGGAAGAAACTTAGGCTGCAGAACCATGTCAAGGAAATGTCAACACAGGTGATGGTCAAACAGCAAGACTGGATGAGATCACCCAAGGAACTGCCTGGAGAGGGAAGGGAGGGCTGCAGGAGCCAGCCTGGGCCTGAGGATCTGAGGGGCTTAGCATGGAGGGAGGGAGAGGAGAGCAGGCAGCCAAAGGGGCCCAGGAGTAGGAAGCTGGCAGTCAGGAGAGCAGGTGGTCCTGGTTTCCCTAGAGGTGGGTGACTGTCTGAGGGAAATGTGAGTCAGAACAATGAGGGCCATGAAGGGGTGTAGGCAGGTGGAGTTCTGGATGTGAATGCCTGGTTGATTATATGGGAAATGAAAGAAGAGCGATCAGAAATAGTATAGGCAACTACTAAACTTTTTTGGGGGAGCAGTGGTGCTAGGTAAGTTAAAAAGCAGGCAGAGGATGTAGTTGAAGGGAGACTAAGAAGATATTTCAGGCTTTTTTACTCCCCTCAAGTGGGAGAAATAACAGCCTACTTGTGGGTTGATGAGGACTCAGTAGAGGGAGAAACAGACCCTGCTAAACTGAGAATAATTTGTAGGACAGTGTCCCTAAGTGTTGAAAGCAAAGGGGATCAGGGCACAAGAGGAAGCAAATAACTCATCCATCCTGTGTTTTCGCTGACAGGAGGGAACTTCTCCAGCTTCCCCAATAAGGTGAGGGGTCAGTTAGAGCTGGAGGGTGCATGAAGAAAGCTGGACTTGCTTGTAGGCCTTGAAGGATGGGAAAGACTTAGGTGGCAGAGAAAGGGGACATCAGGTGGGCAGAATTGCATGAGCAAAGCATGTTATACACCATAAATATACACAAATTTTGGTTGTCAATTTAAAAATTTTAAAACAAAATTTTAAAACAAAATGCATTGTATTACTCTGAAAAATAGACAACTGTTGATTTCCAGCTAATGAGGAATCAGAGTAATAGAATCGACAGGTTTTTTTTTTTTTGCGAGGTGGTGGGTACTGGAGATTGAACTCAGGGGCACTTGACCACTGAGCCACATCCCCAGCCCAATTTTGTATTTTATTTAGAGATAGGGTCTCACTGAGTTTCTTAGTGCCTTGCTATTGCTGAGGCTGGCTTTGAACTTGCAATCCTCCTGCCATAGCTTACTGGGATTACAGGTGTGCGCCACTGTGCCCAGTGATTTTTTTTTTTTTTTGGTGCTGGGGATTGAACACAGGGCCTTGTGCTTGACAAGCAAGCACTCTACCACCTGAGCTATATCTCCAGCCCTGACTTTTTTTTTAATATTTAAAAAAATTTTTTGTAGTTGTCAATGGACCTTTATGTATTTATATGTGGTGCTGAGACTCGAACCCAGGGCCTCACACATGCTAGGCAAGAGCTCTAATCCTGAGCCACTCCAGCCCGACAGATTGCATTTTAAGTTCATATAGCTAGAAAAAATAATTCTGGAAGTTTTGAGATAGTTGCAGCCCTGAATGAGGAGGGCAGTTTTTCATGCTTTGGGGGGTCTGTGTGTGCTCCTTCAGGTCCTCATGGGGAGGAAAGTTTGCTTGCACTCCTTTGTTGAGCTGGTCCCCCTCAACAAAGAATCAGAAAGGCCTGTGGTGTTCTCAGGCAGTAAATAGAGAACCACCACCTTGTCCAAAGGTAAGTGGAGAATCACTCCAACAATTTCCACCCACTCCTCAGTTTATGGCTTGTATCCCCCATCCTCTTCTTCCCTTGTCTCTTCCTCAGCCCTTCTGCTGTTCCACATTCTTCACTATTTCTCTAGCCATGGAGTAAGGTTAGGAACCTGGAAGGACAGTGTCAGATTTTATGCCCCACTTAGGGGTCTGCTCCTCAGTTGGCAAGCGTGCCTAGCCACAGCCTGGCAGGTGGGAAGATCCTGACCTAGGGGGAAGAGATCCCTGTTCTGAGCCCAGCTTTGCCTCTAGAGAGCTGAGTGACCGTGGGCTAGCCACATCTCACTTTTATCATCTGCACTTAGGTGGAGTGTGGTGGGGAGTTAATGAGAGAACTGGCTTACGTGCCAGCCTTCCTTTCAGCTCTGCTCCTTGTACCCTCCAAGCTGGGACTTCAAGTCCATCTACATATCCCAGTGCCTCCCCTCTTCCCAGATCCATTTCAGGTGCTTCCCTAAATTCTCCAGCCCCAAATAGCCTGAATTGCCAGAATTCTTTCTTTTCTAGCTGTATGAACTTAAAAAACCAATTTCTCAATCCTATTACTGTGATTCCTCATTAGCTGAAAATCAACAGTTGTCTGTTTTTCAGGGGTAATCAATGCATTTTAAAATTTTATTTTTAAATTGACAACTAAAAATTGATTATATTTTATGGTGTACAACATGCTTTGCTATGTACACACCGCTGTATGACTAAATCAAATTAGTTAACATATGGGGGCTGGCATTGTGGCCCAGTGGCAGAGCACTTGCCTAGCATGTGTGAGGCACTGGGTTCGATTCCCAGCACCATGTATAAGTGAATGAATAAAATAAAGGTCTATCAACATCTAAAAAAAAAAAAAAAAACAAAAAAAACAAACAAGAAACAAATTAGTTAACATATACATTACCTCACAAACTTATCTTTACTTGTAGTGAAAACACTTAAGATTTACTCTCTAAGCAATTTTCAAGTATACATTATTAGCTGTAGTCACTATGAAGGACAACAGAACTCTTGAACTTGTTTCTCCTCACTTTTGGGCCACATCTCCCCAGCCCTTCTTTCTCCTTCAAGACCTTCCTTTGTTTCTTTCCCTTCCTCCTTTCTTAGGGACCACATCTACCCTATCTGACCTGTTAGCTGTTCAGGTTCATGAACATAGGTGCAATTTGATCCCATCTCTGCCTAACAGGGGCACATAGTGGCTAGCACCTGAAGGTATCACAAAAGTCCTAGAGGCTGCAAGACAGTGCACCTGTGGAACATGGGTTGCAGCCCTGGAGCTGCAGTTTTGTGGTTACCTCTGTAGCACCCTTGCTCATTCCAAGACATGCACTGAGCTCCACCCACACTAAGTCCTGTGCCAGGCCCCAGAACATTACCCAAATAGGGTTCTGGGGTCTAGCTGTGCTGGAGGGCTGTTCTCTGGTCTAGAATTGGGGGAAGAGGTTCCTTTGTGGTAGGTACAAGGGCTGTGGCAGGTGACCAGTCCTCCAGAGTCTTCTTGTCACCCTCCCTCTCCTCTCACAGTAGCTGGGGGCTGGCATGAGAGGCAAAGTCCAGAGGAGGGGCACAGCCCTGTTCAAGCTCTACTAGGGGCTGGAGACCCCCCCAGGGCATCAGTTGTAAGCAGTGGACAAAAAAAGCCTGTGACAAAAGGCCTGTGGGAGCCTCTGTGAATAGATTAATGAGATCTCCACACGGAGGCCCCACAATGGGATTCTCCACTCCAGCTCCTTTGTCCCAGGCTGAGATAATGGAGGCTTGCCCAGAAGGGCGGCATCGGCCCCTTTTCCACACAGGCATGGAGCCGCCATCCAGCTGCCCCTCCTCTACCCTGCCCCCACATCCTGTTTGGCCCAGTCCCTTTCCTTCCCCATGGGTAACGGAATCCAGAATCAAAGAATCTTTGAAGATTCAGAAGGGGTCTTGGAGAGCTGGAGGGAGGTGTTGACATTGGTGGGGGCCCTTTCCCACCCCATCCTCTATTAAATTTGTAATTTAAAATTTTAGAAACACTTTAGTGTTCTAGTGAAAAAGTTTGAGGTCTATCCATATAAACCTATGGTCTTAACTGACGGATGAGGAAAGTGAAGCTTAATGAGCTTAGGTGTCTTGCTTGTGGTCAGTGACAGCTCAGTGTCTGCAGCCTCAGGGTGAGGCAGGGATGGAGTGTCTCCGGCCTGTGTCAGGTCTGATACCCAGGAGCACCACATGGATGAGAGGGGTACCCACAGGACCCATGGGCAGTGAGACCTCAGGGACATAGTAGAGGGTGCTTGGGAATCAGTGCAGAAGGGTTTGGGTAGGTTGTGAAGGCTAAGTCATTGCTCAGCAATCCTGGAAGACTTCCTAAAAATGAGAGGAGGGGTTTTAAGCATTATTTTACTTTTACCTCCAGTAATTCTTTCTATAACTATTAATTGCTTATCAGTTTGAAGGGCTGCCCCTCTGTACAGCAAAGCAGGGCTCCCAGACTGGGCAGCCATGGAAAGGACATTTTCTTCCTGAAGTCCCCCCCAGCACCAGGGAAGGCCACAAAACCCAAGTAAGGAATTGTGTGCTTGGACCAGGGGTGTGTGTGGTCATCTGATGGCAGGTTCACAGGGAAAAGGACCATCCTACGTGGGCTGTTTGGCTAGGAGAGACACATTCTCCTGCCTGGTTTGAAGGATAAACATCCAGAGGTAGGCAGATAGAAGCTGCTTCTCAAGCCCCAGTGTTGGAGTGAATGTTGGTGTGCGCTGTCATGGCTTCAGGCTTTTCTCTGGCTGCAAAAGCAAAGGGCTGGATGGACTAAGTGTTAAGGACCTGTCTCTGACTGTGGGACAACTGTGAGACCTTGAAGATGTATGTCTCTTCTGTACCTCTGCCTTCTTATCTGTTGAATGGGCATTATAAAACACCTATCTCAGGACTATTAAGAAAGTAAAGCATAGTAGAAGGACTGTTCCATCTCTGGTGTGTGGGTGCTAGGAAAATGACATGAAAACAGGCCTGACACTTCTAAGCCAGAAGGAACCTCCCTCACAGAATGTTTGAGCCCCTCTTCCCTCAAGGGTAAATGATTTGTTCAGTCACTCAGCAAAGTTGGGGCACTGCTTGGGCTCTATCTGTAATACTGCATAACCTACACAGAACTGTGTCCTTTCTATTCATTATCTGTTTAAATCTCACAGCCACTCTGCCTGGCATTGATTATATACCCTTTAACAGAGGGAGAGGCTGGGGGTCCAGCGAGGTCAAGCAACCTGCCCGGGGTCACAGTGTCTGGGCCCGGCTTCAAACTAGGACTACCTGATTCAAAGCCCACACATTTCTCCAAGTCCCAGGGCCTTGCCTCTCACTGATCTAGGGTTTTTTTTTTTGTTTTGTTTTTTGGAACCAGGGATTGAACTCAGGGACACTTGGCCACTGAGCCACATCCCCAGCCCTATTTTGTATTTTTGTTTAGAGACAGGGTCTCACTGAGTTGCTTAGGGCCTCGCTAAGTTGCTGAGGTTGGCTTTGAACTCGCCATCCTCCTGACTCAGCCTCTCAAGTGCTGGGATTACAGGCGTGCGCCACCACGCCCGGCCTGATCTAGGGTTCTGAAGTGCAATCTGTGAGCCTAGAATGGAGGCTGGGGTTCCTTTTCTGAGAAGGCCCCCTCCTAGAGAGCACAGGAGGCGAAGTACCAGGAATTTGAGGACTGGGGCGGGGCAGGGGGCTGTGTCTATGAGAAGCAACAGGGCTGTAAAATACAGGGCAGAGGGACGGCACTTTCCACTCCAGGCTACAGCACTGGAGGCAGATGCCACATTGCTACTGTAGATATTGGCACACCAAAGAATGAGGAAGTGGGAAAGAGAAGGGATGGTAGCTAGTGGGGGACCCAGGGTCAAGAAAAGTCATTTTGAAGATGGGAAAGAATTACATTTGCCATGGGAAAGAAGCCATGACATGGCAGGGAGGAGGAATAACTGATGGGGCAAGGTCCCAACCTGGGCAAGAGGAGATCAAGGGCTGGGGTAGGTGGACCATCCAGCTTTCTGGCCTACAGTGTGGATACAGATGTAGATACAGATGGGGGTGGTGGCTAATGATTTCATTTTTTTCCTGGCTAAAATGGGAAGAAAACGATCCTGAGTAGAAGTATCTGAGGAGACTGAGGGTGACCAACTGGTGTGGATAAAGTATCAGTGACCAGGTCCCCTCTGGGGAGGGACTGAGTTCCTGGAGAAGAGAGAGGTCTGAAGCTGGGAGGGAGATGAGGAGGACTGGAGGTAGGTCCTGTTTCTGAGGTGGAGTGATTCCCAGTGATGACCAGGGTGAGTGCTTGGTGGTGTGGGTGGGGATTTGAGTGAAGACCACTAGAGGCCAGGGCAGACATTGGTGAAAGTGAGCTGGCCCAAGTCTTTGGAGAACCAAGGGATGGAGGACACCACATGGCAGCAAGGAAGAGAAAGACACCACATGGCAGCAAGGAAGAGAAAGAGAGGGTCTGAGCCGGGCACGGTGGTGCATGCCTGTAATCCCAGCACTTGGGAGGCTGAGGCAGGAGGATCATGAGTTCAAAGTCAGCCTCAGCAACTTAGCGAGGCCCTAAGCAACTCAGTGAGACCCTGTCTCTAAATAAAATACAAAATAGGACTGGGGATATGGCTCAGTGGTGGAGTGCCCCTGGTTCAATCCCCAGTACCAAAAAAAAAGAAAAAAAGAGAGCATCTGATAGGTGGGGAGGGAATGGGTGTGGATAGGCCTAAGTTCAAGACCTTTTGACTGTATCTTCTTGTAAAGTGTCTCTTTTCCCCAGCTTGGGGTACATGCTATTGTCAAAGGCAAATCTCACTGCACCATATTTATAATTAAGAAGCCAAGGCACAGATAACAGTAAATGCGGGAGGGGCATTACACAAAAATCAGGTTTGAAATTGATGCAATAACTGTGTGTGTGTGTGTGTTTATACATTGGTTCTGGGGATTGAACCCAGGGGCGCTTACCACTGAGCCACATCTTAACCCTTTTTATTTTGAGACAGAGTCTTGCTTAATTACTTAGGGCCTTGTAAAGTTGCTGAGGCTGGCCTCGAACTTGTGATCCTCCAACCTCAGCCTCCCCAGTTGCTGGGATTACAGGAGTACACCACCATGCCCACATTTTTCTATAATTTTTATGTTACCTTACATGACCCTATAATCAGAACCACTTGTGATTTTATTTTGGGGGGAAGGTATTGGGGATGGAGTCTAGAGGTGCTCTATCACTGAGCTACATCCTCCACCCTTTTCACTTATTCATTCATTTATTTTTGAGATAGGGTCTCACTAAGTTACTTAAGTCGGTCTCAAATTTGTGATCCTCCTGCTTCAGCCTCCACAGTGGTTGGGATCATAGGCCATGCCAGGCCACTTGATTTTTGATGTTCCAGGAAGTTGCCTGTTTGACTTAACACCTCTGATCTTTGGAGACCCCTTCTCAGCAAGAGCTGGGTAACTGTACACTGTCCCCTGCCACACATACGCACACAGCTCTGTCAGTCTCTGTTCTTCTCTCCTGCCTTTGGTGGCCAATGTTACTCTCACATGTGAGCAAAGCAACCTCTAAAACTCATTTACATTCCCTTTAAAGTTTTAATATCTATTGCTCATGCCTTCCCTAGGGTACTGGGTGTGACAGTAAATCGTTTTATTTTCAAAGACTGTTTTTTGCAATTGATGTCAGTTCACAGTCACAGGAAATAGTAAGAATTAACAGAGGTGGTGGTACTGTCCACCAGCAGCTGCAAGTTGGGTCAAATATGCAGAACCTGAGACTTGATTATTTTCAGCCTCTTCTACCATTCCCCCACATTCAATCCTCTAGTGACCTAACACTTGTTGGTGCTGTCTACAGGCTCAGTGTGTGGTTTGGTCGGTTGTGCACTGCACAAGAGCTTTTCTTCTAAGGGGGCACAATTTACACTGCAGACATTGTAGATCTGTAAATTTATTATGACAAATTGCCAGAGAATATCAGTGAAGAGCCCTGAGGAAGGGACTAGGGCACATGAGGTAGCAGAGTCCTGGCTTTCTTGTTCTTTTGAAATGAGGTCTCATTACATTGCCCAGGCTGATCTCCAACTCCTAGGCTCAAGCCCTCCCCCTGCCTCTGTCTCTCAAGTGTTAGGACTAGAGGTGAGTGCCACTACACCTAGCCAGTCCTAGTTTTCTAAATGGATATACCTTTGAAGGTATTTTTCATCTAATTTGAGATGCACTACTCCCTCTAGCCTGTCTGATCAACTTCGTCTCTTACCCTTGTGGGTCTAGTAAAGACACCAACTCCTTGGTGACGCCTTCTCAATCAGGTGTGGTATACTGTCCTAACCTTAAAGCCCCTGGCACACACCTCTATTTTCTCACTTCTCAGAGAATGTTGCCAGTCTCCTCCACCTGGATGAACCATCCTTTTCATTTTTCAGTCTTGCCCCATGCCTAGCAAAACACTTATAATTTGCTCAATAAAAATTGCTGGAGGGGTTGAGGGTATAGCTTAGGGCACTTACCTAGCATGCATGAGACTCTGAGTCCATGCAATGTTTGAAATCTTAGGATCAGGCTGACCCATTGGAGCCACGCATCTGGACAATACTGTTCCTCAGGGACTGGATCCCTCTACCAGTGTCTGGTCTGTGCCTTGACTTGTACTAAAGGACAGTGTGTGAAACAGCCTTGGAACTTGTCTGCTGTGTTATGGCATGGATGTCAAGAAGGACATTGTTTATTACATCTCAGATCTGTTTCCCTAGGTCCACAAATAAAAAGTTCCTGGTCTCTATGCCAGCAACACTTTTACTTTAGAGGAATGATGTTTCTACTTTGCAAAGTCAATCTATTCACATCTCTCTCTTTACTTCGTGACTGGGAAGCTAAGAGACAAATTTGTGATCCACTTTCTATGATGTGCATTGCTGTGTACTCACCATCCCCATCTTCTCCAGAGTGTCCATTCTAAATAACAGTTCTGCGTTGTGTCCAGACACATTTTGGGAATGAAGCAGGTAGCAGCACCTAAGCTGGGCCTACAGCCATTACATACAATCAGCTCTGGAAGTTAGGTGCTCTGATTTCATCAGAGGCTGAAAGAAACCAAGTGGCAAGGGTGAATGCTGCTGGGCCAGCCAGCTGGTTTCCCAGGGACAACCATGAGGCACTGTCACATACACCAGCATCTCTGACCTCAGACCCAAAGGGAGCCCTGGAATCTCACGGAAGGAAGGCTGAGGCAAAGAGGGCATTTAGGAATCAAACTGCTGGGTCACTAAGCTAGGAACCCTTGGAAGGCCTCACTCATTTTTACAGCCAGTGCATAGTGGGTGAGCAGTAAGAACTTGTAACTGACTGTGCCTCACCTGGGTTTGACTCTTCCCACTGCCGGACCCTTCACTTCATTCGGTTTTAAATAAGGACCATGTGTCCTACAGAAGGCAAGGCTGGCGTAACCAGGACAAAATAGTATTCATTGCCTAGAGAGGGAAGCAGGGGCCAACCATGTCGTTTCTAGATCCCTTTTGACTGAGGAAGTCTCAGATAACTTTAATCGTGGGTCAGAACGGGTATTTGGTGCCTGAAGGAAGGGTGCCCAGGAGAGTGGGAGGGTAGGTGGTGGCCCCTGGGACCACCACCTGGGACCAGCTGGTTCCGAGCAGCTAAGTGGCAGTAGTTGAGTCCTAGGCCCTGCAGGACCTCACCAGCTGCTCCTCTCCCACTTGTCTGCAGCTCTGTCGAAGATGCACTGGACACCGGAACACGCCCAGCCCCTCAACCAATGGCCAGAGCAGCACCTGGATGTCTCCTCCACCACCCCATCGCCAGCCCACAAGTTGGAGTTGCCCCCAGGGGGTCGACAGCGCTGCCACTACGCTTGGGCACACGACGATATTTCTGCCCTCACTGCTTCCAATCTCCTCAAGCGGTATGCAGAGAAGTACTCGGGGGTCCTGGAGTCACCGTACGAGCGCCCCTCCCTGGGAGGCTACGGCGATGCCGCCTTCCTCAATGGTGCCAAAGGAGAGCCGGAGCCCTGGCCCGGGCCAGACCCACCCTACCCCTTGGCCTCACTCCACGAGGGCCTCCCGGGAACCAAGTCCGGAGGTGGGGGCGGTTCTGGGGGTCTCGGGGGCTCCCCGGTTCTAGCTGGGAACCTGTCTGAACCCCTATACGCCGGCAACACGTGCGGGGGCCCGTCGGCTGCGCCCGAGTACGCGGCGGGCTACGGCGGGGGTTACCTGGCGCCGGGCTACTGCGCGCAGACCGGCGCCGCTCTGCCCCCGCCGCCCCCGGCCGCGCTGCTGCAGCCCCCGCCCCCGCCCGGGTACGGCCCCTCCGCGCCTCTGTACAACTACCCCGCGGGGGGCTACGCGGCGCAGCCGGGCTACGGCGCTCTCCCGCCACCCCCGGCCGCGCCCCCGGCCCCCTATTTGCCTTCGGGCCTGGCGGCGCCCACGCCCCTGCCCGCGCCGCCTCGGCCCACGCCCACCTCCTACGGCTTCCAGGCGGCCACTCCGGGCGCGGAGCCTGGCGTGTCGCTGAAGCGAAAGGCGGCCGACGAGGGCGCTGAGGGCCGGTATCGCAAGTACGTTTACGAGCCCGCCAAGGCTCCCGCGGTTGACGGCGCCTCCTACCCTGCCGCGGACAACGGCGAGTGTCGGGGCAACGGGTTCCGGGCGAAGCCCCCGGGAGCCGTGGAGGAGGCGTCGGGCAAGTACGGTTGCGGCGTCCCTCTCAAGGTCCTGGGGTCCCCAGTCTACGGCCCGCAAGTTGAGCCCTTTGAAAAGTTCCCGGACCGGACCCCGGCGTCGGTTCCGCGTGGGGGCTTCGCGGTGCCGCCGGTGGAGCCCCCTAAGGGTGTGGACCAGGGGGCGCTGGAACTGGTTACCAGCAAGATGATGGACTGCGGACCCCCGGTGCAGTGGGCAGACGTGGCAGGCCAGGGCGCACTCAAAGCGGCGTTGGAGGAGGAGCTGGTGTGGCCCCTACTGAGGCCCCCAGCCTACCCCGGCAGCCCGCGCCCGCCGCGGACCGTGCTGCTCTTCGGACCGCGGGGTGCCGGCAAAGCGCTGCTAGGCCGCTGCCTCGCCACACAGCTAGGCGCCACGCTGCTGCGCGTGCGCGGTGCGAGTCTGGTCGCGCCGGGTGCCGCCGAGGGCGCACGCCTCCTCCAGGCCGCCTTCGCGGCTGCGCGCTGCCGTCCTCCGGCGGTACTCCTCATCAGTGAACTGGATGCGCTGCTCCCCGCCCGGGACGACGGCGCTGCGGGCGCGCTGCAGGCCCCGCTCCTGGCCTGCCTGGACAGCGGCTGCAGCGCGCGTGCAGACGGCGTGCTAGTCGTGGGCACTACCTCTCGGCCCGCGGCTCTGGACGAGGCTACCCGCCGGCGCTTCGCTCTCCGTTTCTACGTGGCGCTGCCCGACAGTCCGGCCCGCGGGCAGATCCTGCAGCGGGCGCTGGCCCAGCAGGGCTGCGCGCTGAACGAGCGGGAGCTCGCGGCCCTAGTCCAGGGCACCCAGGGCTTCTCTGGGGGCGAGCTGGGGCAGCTGTGCCAGCAGGCAGCGGCCGGGGCGGGCCTCCCGGGGCTGCAGCGCCCCCTCTCCTACAAGGACTTGGAGGCGGCGCTAGCCAAGATGGGCCCTAGGGCCTCCCCCAAGGAGCTGGACTCGTTCGTGGAGTGGGACAAAATGTATGGCTCTGGACACTGACTGCGCGCGGTGGAGGCCTTGAGAGCCGCCGGCCCTCGCTCCCCGCCTCCTCCGCTTGGCGGGGAATGTCCTTGACCAAACCCGACTGGGAGGGATCCCACGTGGTGAATGTGGGGTGGGAGGACCACAGGGCTCTGCCGGTGGATTTGGTTTTCGTGAGAAGAAAAACGCTTCTGCTGGCAGATCGATGCCATATGCGCGGTGTACTCAGGTTTTTCCTATTTATTGTGGACGGGAAACTCGCCATTTCCTCTCGGCAGACCAGGCCTAAGGAACTGCTCTCTCGCCACAATCCTTTGGTCTCCTTGCTCTCAGAATGGCACCCTCCTTCTCCCCCACGCCCTCTTCTGTGCATTCGTTTAGTTTTTTTTTTTTTTTCTCCCGTCACTTTGTCACTGACCTCTTCCGCTCCTTGCTTCTGTTCCCACCTTTCCATCTTTCACTCTGTTTATGTCTCTGTCCCTTGCGCTCTGGCGTCCCTGTGCCTCTTGGTTCCTGTGCTTTAACTCCCTGCCCTGCCTTCGGTCCCTCTCATTCACACTGTAGTGACCATTTGCAGGAGATCTGGAGGCCCAGGTGCTGAGGAGGACGGGGTAAGGAGCCCCTCCTCCCCCGTATTCCACTGAAACCGTGGGTCTGGGGGGCGAGGGTCAAGTAAAAAAAAGAAAAAAAAAAAAAAAAAAGAAGAAAGAAAACACCCAAAGAAGGGTTTTTTATTTGGTTTGTTTTTGAGGGGAAGTCCCAGAAATGTAGCTTGTTTAATATTTTAGGCCTTTTATTTTTGTAAGATGTTGTAGAATTTGCTCTTTTTCTTTTTGACAACTCAGGAAGAAACTGACCTCAGAAAGAATGTTAGACTTTGGCTGCTCTCCTGTGTGTCCCCCACCCCAGGGGAGCAAACTCCCATAAGAGTTAAAATCTAGAGAGGCTTGTGGGAGGGCAGAGGAAGACCCAGTGCTCACTCAAACCCCTGGCTGTTCCTGGGACAGAAGCAGAATGTATTTCTAAGGGCTTCCTCCCCAGGGCCCAGCCAAATAGGCAGGGGTGTGGGGGGAGGGGATGTGGGACTTGAGGGGAGTAGGTTTTGCTCCTCTTCCTGTTGCTTTCCCCTCTGGGACCCACCCCTTAGCTTCAGGTTTTCTGTGCAGGGTTTATCCAGAGTTGGGTTGCTCTTGCCCATTTCCTGTCCTAGGAGGAGAGCCCAAATGAGATGACCCAGACAGAAAGTCCCCAGAGGCATCATCTCACTTGGCCCCTCCTTTGGCAGAGGTCCTCTATGATTTGGGCTAAGAGTAGTCCTTCAGGAGGGAAATCCTTTGGCCACAAATGTGGTCAGGCATAAAATTGACTACTAGCCCTCAGCCACCTTCTTTGCTGGGAGCTCTGAGGGGCAAGCATCCCTCATCAGAGAAAGTTGTGTGGGGAGGTGTGCCTCCTTGCTCCCCTACATTCCTGTGTCTGAAACTTCAGGGCCTGGCAGGGAAGGATGTTTTTTCCTGAGGAGGGTTAGTTTTAATGCCCCCATAAACTTGCTAGCAGGCTTGGAGCCCTTCTGTGAGGACCATATTCCTCTCCTTCTCACCAGTTTTCCTTGACAGGGCTTTATTGGTTTGCTTCCCTCCCAGCCCATTTCACAACTCTGGCTTTTGGTCCAAAGGGGGAACACCCCCGCCATCTCCTTTTCTTGCTTCCACCGGAGCCTCCCCTGCCTTCCCTGCTTGCCCTACAGCTCCTGTACTCTGTCACCTTATTCTCCTGGCAGGGAGTGTGTCCATGGAGGACATTTCAGGGTCAGAGTAGAGGGCCAATGCTGCCTAGGAGTGCTAACAGGAGGGCTGCTGTGTGTTCCCTCTCTTCACCCTTGATCTTTCTGACCCTTCTCTCCTTGGAGCCAGTCAGTCCACAGGAGATTGGTGCCTCTGAAGCAGTGGCTGCAAGGTTTTGCTCGGAAAGACCCTTGAAGGGAGTGAGGGGGCTCTTTCTCAGGTGTGTGTGGGGTGGGGTGGGGAGTGGAGGGTGGTGGGGAAGTGGGGTTGGGATCCCAGCCTTCCCTTCAAAGGCAGGCAGCCCTGGAGGTGGGTAGGAGCTTGTTGACCAAGACCCAGGGCCCCTGTTGCTTCCTCTGCTGGGCCCTTTCTGACCTCCAGGCTTGGGGAGCATTGCACAAGAAGACAGCCCCCAGTCTACCGGCACCTACCTCATAGGCATGGGGCAGGAAGGGCAGGGCAGCTCCAGCCCTGGCAACATTGGGGGGGGGGGGCATACCAAAGAATCCAAGGGCAGGGTGTGGGGGAGGGCAAACTGGCCCTCTGCTTCCTCTACCCAGATTGGGGTTGGGATCCTCTCCTCCAGCTGTAACCATTTCTACCTCATTTTGCTGCGTGTTGTACATGGACGTATTTATCTCCTGTCTGATGATGCTCTGCAGTTGTGGTCTGTCTACCTCAGAAGAGACTGTATTTTAAAAGAAAGAATTACACAGTATTAAAGTGATGACATATGGTTTCCAGAGGATTTTTTGGGGGCAATGGGATGTGGGGAACCCTCTGGGAATGCTTGGGCACTCAGGTCTGCCAGTGCCCTTGCTGTGGCTCTGTGGATATTTCTGTTCCTTCAGCAAGAGTTATTTGGGGGACTTTGTTGTTCATTCTGCATAGGGAATGCCTGCCAGTCATCCAGCCTCACACATGCTGGGCAAGCACTCTACCACTGAGCTACACCCCCAGCCCCCATAGCAATCTTTATATTCTTACATTTGACACAGTTATCTGGTACATAGCAGACACTGTTGAAAAAAGAGTTTATTGAATAAATTCTCTCATTTCCAAGTCAGTGTCCTATGAAGGATGCACAGGTTCTCAAGAATGCCCAGAAAAGATTCCAACCAATGGTGGTGATAGTGTGTCAGGGACCTTCCTAGGTAGAAAGGGGTATAGCCCAGAAAGCATGGAGGCTAGAAATGTTATCAGCATCATTTGTGTGGAACTGTACAGTGTACCATCACAGTGTGAATTATTATTATTATTATTATTATTATTATTATTATTTTTTGGTAAATTCAACAGCATGAAGTAGAAGCAGGAGGGGTGGATAAGTAAGGCTGGAGAAGTCAGCTGGCACTTCACCAGTAGAATGTCCAAGTTCCCTGTTAAGAGCTGGGGCTCAAGCCCGATGAGGTGCTGCATGCCTGTAATCCCAGCTACTTGAAAGGCTGAGGCAGGAGGATTGAGGATAGCAAGTTTGAGGCCATCCTGGGTAACCTAAGGAGACCCTGTCTCAAATAATAAAAAGGACTGGGGAATGTAGCTTTGTGGTAGAGTGCCACTGGGTTCATACCCAGTGTGGCAGGGTGGGGTGGGAGAAAAAAGCTGGAGCTTCACAAAAAAGTATCAGTGTGGGGTTGGGGATGTAGCTCAGTTGGTAGAGTACTTGCCTTGCAAGCACAAGGCCCTGAGTTCAATCCCTAGCAACACACAAGTATCAGTGCATGTGTGGTGGGGAGGTTGCAATGGACAGGGGCCTGTTTTTCAAGTTAAGATTTTACACATTGCTTCAACAAATCTGGATACCTCTTACCTATGGTTCCAATGAGACGGTGGATGCATCTTACAGTCTAGTGGCTGGAAATGGTGTCATCGGTATGGTTTGTGTGGGTGAATAGAAATTGGCTAGTCTAGTGGGTGGAGCTGAAGACGGCTGGGGCAGGGGCATGCAGAGGGATGCTTGTGGAGTCTGGGCTAAACAGTGTGTTTGCTAGTCAGGGAGCAGACCAGGGGGAGTTATTCAGGCAGCCTGAGTACAGACCAAGAGTCAAAGGAGAGCCAGAGCCTTCTTTGGGGAAATGAAACAAGTTTAGGGAAGTGGAGCCCCAGTATGTGTTGAGGACGGGAGACCAGAGAAGGTGCTTATCTAATTAGGATGGGGGCAGAGCAGTTGTGGGAGAATGGGAAAGACAAGGTCATCCTTAAGAGAATTTAGGACTACACTGGGTATTGGGGATGATGGAGAACAGGGGTGTATAGGGCTTCTTGGAAGGGGAGGGGGTGGTAAAAGAATTAAAAGAGATGGAAATCGGCTAAATTTGAGGATTAGCCGGACAAGGAGGTGGCCTAGACCAAGGCTTCAGTATAAGAGCTCAGAATCCTAGCCCTCCCCCCCACCACGCCCCCCAGTCCCACCCAACCGGTTGGGATCCTGGCCTTCCCTTCAAAGGCAGGCAGATCCTTTCATTGTAGTTCCTGGATTTTGCAAGTCCTCTCTTCCGACCAGTCCTCTTGTTGGAAAGCCCTTCTGCTCATCCTGGTTGTTGGGAGCTCTTGCCCATAGTCCCTGAGTGTTCAAATCTTTCCCCTGTTCCCTGTGGCTAGGACACTCCTCCTGAACTTCCGTCCTGAGCGTTCCAAGCCTCCGCCCTCCCACAATCCGTGGGAGTGAGGACTCCAACCACCACCAGCATTCGGAGCCCCTCCCAGCAAAGGCTGTAGTCCTTGTCGCCGCCAGGCGATGGGCGCACGGGCTCTGGGGCTGGTGCTCTGGGGCTGGACGCTGGGTCTGGCGGGGGCCCTAGACGCCATGGGCCCTCACGCGGCTGTCCGTCTGGCCGAGCTGCTGACTCCAGAGGAGTGTGGCCATTTTCGGTCACTCCTGGAGGCGCCGGAGCCCGACGTGGAGCTTGAGCTGGCCCGGCTTTCCGAGAACCGGCTGGCGCGGCCCGAGCCGCTAACACCCACGTTGGGGTCCCCAGTCCATCTGTGGCGGCGGCGGCGGGAGGCAGCCGAGATCCCGGCAAGCCAGGTGGCCGAGCCCGAGGAAGTCTCCGACGGCTGCCGGGAAGCACTAGCGTCCTGGCTGGCTGCCGAGGCCTTGTCCCTGTCTTGGGACCGTGTGGCCCGGGCCCTGCGGCGTACTGGCCGCCCCGATGTGGCCCGGGAGCTGGGCAAGAACCTCCACCAGCAGGCGACGCTGCAGCTGCGCAAGTTCGGGCAGCACTACCTGCCACCTCCGGGAGTTGCAGCCCCTGTGCCCGTCCCTGTCCCCCCCGGGGCTTCCGCCGCGGCCCCGCGGCCCCGGCGCAACTTGAACAGCGCGCCCAACTGGGACGAGCTAGAGCTGATCGTGGAGCGCCTGCCCCAGCCGCCGTACGAGCGGAGCCCCGCGGGCTGGGCTGGGCCGCTGGCGCTCGGCCTCCTCACAGGCTTTCTCGGGGCACTGGGCTCCGGGGTGCTGCTTATCCTGCTCACGCTGTGGATTACCGGCCGCGAAGGCGACCCAGCGCGGTCCACTGGCCCTGACCCACCCACCACTCCCCGGCTCAGGCCAGCGGAGGCGCGCCACCGGTGGGAAACAGAGCCGCTTCTTACCAGGGAACGCTAGTGTCCCTAGCCCACCTGGCCGGAGCTACAGCTAAGCCAGATTGCCCCTCGCCTCAATATCTTTCGCGCTGAAACGGGAGCACCATCCTTTTGGAGTGCTGCCTTGGACGAATTATAAAAAAAGTTACAAAACACCCAGCGGAGGGAGCAGTCGGTTGTCAGGTTTGTTGGAAATGCCCGGCATAGCCGGTGGTCTGCAGATGGAACCAGGGGGGTGCTGGTGCCAGTCTCACAGGGTGGGGGCGGGCCTCCCACTTCTTGACAGCCTCAGTTCTGTCTTATCTTGCAGCCCCCCCCCCCCCCCCCCCCCCCGCCCAGAGCCACCAGTATTGAACACAGACTGTGCGCGGGGCTGGTGCAAAGCAGTTACATACATTATTTAATATACTCCTCCAGACCCAAGAAGGCATTTCAGTTAGACATCAGGAAATACTGTGCACATTTCCTTAGTGGCATCGTCTGACTTTTAAACTCAGAGTCACTGACCTGAAAATTTGAACCCCAGAGAATGGTGTTTGCCTGATAAGGGAGCTTGAGACACAGGGTAGGACCAGAACAGATGCACAGCTCCCCTGGGTTTGCGCTGAGGTGCTGCTGGGTGCAGGGGCAGCGCAGGGAGAGCCGTGCCCTCTTGCAGGGGTGGCTGCTTACCAGGTGCCCCACACAAGGAAGGCTTCCTGAAGTTCCAGCTGGAGCCCAGGACCTTTCCCACCCACCTCTGAGTCCAGGGCTTGGGATGAGAGCCATGACAGAAAGACAGGCCAATCCAAGAGGAGAATTGAAAACAAGATTGACGTAACCCTTTATTGCAAATTCTAAAGTAAAAAGATGTACAGTACAAAGTAAAATTGAAATTCAGACTATAAACTTCCAATCCACTTATACATTCTCATTTCTTAGCATTTCTGCCATTTCCGCATAAACAGAACAGGGAACAAGTCGAGGGGATGAGGGAAGGAGATACAGTAAGGGGAAAAAAGTGTCTAGAACAATCACAAACCCCAGAAGCAAGTGAAAGGAAAGACATTTTCTCGACCTGCTGTCCTGGTGATGAGAAGCGGGGGTGGTTGGAGCAGTGCAGTTTAAAATGGCTCTCAGAATAGCAGCATTTATGGTACCATTTCATCTTCCTTAAGTCCAAATAATGCTTTGCCCTTCCCTAGTGCCTTTGCCTCTGTATCTCAAAATGCTTTACAAAACATTTAGTTAAAGCCTCACAACACCCCTGTGAGGTAGGTCAGTATTATTATCCCCATTTTACAGATGGGGAAACTGAGGCACAGAGAGGTTAAGTGACTTGCCCAAGGCCACACAGCGAGCCAGTGGTCAAGCTAGGAATAGAACACAGGAGTTCTGTCCCTTTTCTGGAACCACTGGACCACGCTCCCCTTTACCTATATACATTCTTCACACACACACACACACACACCACATGTGCACACCCACCCACCCCACCCCACTTAGCCTCTATGTACAGCAAACAACAGTGGGGTGCAGGGGCAGGGGATGCCTCAGGAGCATTTTAATAAAGGAAATCTTGGTAACCTTGAAAAGAGAATCCAAGAAAGCATAGAGAAGAGCCACAATGCAGACTTGGGTGCAAATCTCGGGCCCCTCCCAACCCAGATTTCCTTTTCTCTCCTGATGTCCCCCTGGCTGACTAGTTGCAGCTGATTCTTTAGGGGGCGGGAGTACCTGAAAATGAACGAAGCTTTTTGCAAAACTTTGGGCAACATCTGAGAAAAGAAAAGAGGCATCATTACAAAAGATGCCCAGGACTCCATAACCCATGGCAATCTTACCTCCACAGCAGGCCTGGAGGCTGGGGCCCAGGGGCCGAGAATGGGAACTGACCTACCAGCTGTCTCTCTCCAGAGTGGAGCTAGTGGAGCTACTGGAGCGAGCTAGAGTGGGCATTTCAAGATCCTCCTGAGTGTTCCTGGACCAGGAGACACAGACTAGAGGGGGATGTCCCTAAATGGGGTGCCCCCTCACACGAATGTGGACAGACCTAGTCTGCTGGCCTATCTGTGAGGGTAATGGAGGGCCGGGCCCAGCACAAGCTAGCAGAGCGGAGGCTGTTGGGCATTTTGTGCTTGCCCTAGCTTTGGAGCATGGGGGTATTTTTTTTTTTTTTTTGAACACACTGATGAAAAAGGCAGAGATAAGGCCAGTCCAGCTGGGTTGGCTGAAGTCATCTCTGAGGGCTCTGCCAGGTGGATTAAGTGAGGAAGGGGTTTTTATGGGCCTCTAAGCACCAGCCTGGGGAGTGGGTACCACATGCAATGGTTCAGTGGGAATCTGGGAAGGTCAGGACCTGGCTTTTCTCTCCAATCTCAGCTTAGCCAGAAATGCAAGACCTTCTGGTGTCTCTCTCTCCGGTTCCCCTCCTTTCCCCAACTGTGCCTAAGGTCCCAGTTTCCAGACCCCTCCCAGGACTCAAGAATCGGGACGGTCAAGCAACAAACGCACACCAAGACAGGCTTCCCTTGTACAGTAGAAAGGGTCATTTTTATTTAGTTTCCTTTTGGCTTATAGTAGTGATGTACTTTTTTTTTTTTTTTTTTTTTAAATCACGTCTCATTTAGGGCAGCGTTGGCCTCCATGCATTCACTAATACACTATTGGTCTTTTACAGTTTACATTGGTTGTGGCGAAAAAGAAAAGAACCCCTTGGGCACTGTGGCTCCAGGGGCTTTGACGGGCGTTTGTGTTTTATCTCTGCCCCAGCAGCTTCTGATGCCCAAAGCAGCTCACTGAGAAAGGAGCAAGAATAGGTTATGTTGACTTGGAAGTTATTTCTGCTCTCACCTTCTGCTCTAAATTATGGAGTCTCCTCATCCTAAGCAATAAGGAGGTTAAGGAAAGAAGAGGGGGGGAAGTGTTTTTCACACACAAACCAGCAACCATGTCAGCTGCTGCTCAGTGGCTTTGGCTCTGCTTTTTAAATTAACAGCATCACACGTCTTTTTGCTTTTTGTCCTTTTTTTAAAGGTGGATTGTGGAGTATAAATACTGCACCAAGGACCTGGCTACAAAAAATAAATATTTATATTATATTTATATATCTATATATATATATGTGCAGTGATACTGTGGCTGCTGCTGCTTTTTGATTGGCTTCATTAATATTTGGCAAAGCGTTGCCACTCACTCACTCAGTGAGGGCGTGCAGAACGCCATCGCTGATTCTTTCAGTTCAATGCCTGTTAATTGCGGGTGTAAACTGCTGGTGATGGTGTCATTTACTACCAAAGAGGTGTGGAGCAGGATGGGTGAGTGAAAGAGTGAGTATGTGGAGGGATAGTGGGTGAGGATAAAAGGTGGGAAAAGTTAAAACAAAACAAAAACATTCAGATAGAGCGGAGGTGGCTTCTTTCCTGTGAAGCTAGCTGATGGGTGTCAGATACCAAGGCCCATGTGTTATAAGAGGGTAGCCCACCGGGCTGGGATCAGGAGTGAAGGGGAGGAAGAAAGTCAGACCTCAGAAAAATCTCATTAGTAGGCTCTAGTAGCTTAATGACATCACTAGCAGGAGCACTTGGTGTGCCGAGTGGGACTGTGTATCTCTGTTGTCCATCTCAAGACCTAAGAACAATTAAGTTTAGCCAAATCTTGCATAGAAGTGGTGAGAATTTATTGCACATTGGAACAAAAATATATATTTTTTGTTGTTTTGGAAAAGACCATTAGCAATAAAAAATTTTTTGTCTGTCTGTCTGGTTTGGGGATGTACATTGGCTGACAGCATCTAAGTTCTAAGAAGAAAAAAAAAGTATAAAAAATAAAAATAAACATGACAATGGCATAAGCCAGAAGCCATTTCCTATTTAATAAGTTAATAATTTGTATTTACAAAAAGGCATGCCAATAAAATAAAATTATATATTACAGTATTTATAATTCTCTTAAAAATAACCACACACGTCAGCTTCTCTTTTGTGCTGTTTACAATGGAGCCTGTTCATGGTACTATACGTTCATCCTAGCAGTTAGCAGGGACACTGAAAGAGATGCCTCCCCAATCTGGTATCAGGGTAATACAAAACCCTATGGATGGTGCCGCAGAAGCAGGCTTGAGAGCTGGACCGTTTCTAATGGTCCAACAAGAAAGTTCTGCTTTGACTTGCTGTGGTTTGCTCTATGCAAAACGAGTCAAGTGGACTGCAAAATTACATCCAAAGTACATCTACTGCAAGGCAGATTGGTGTGTCTGATTATGGGTTGGGTTTTTCCCCCCTCTATTGTATGATTCAGGAAGAATTTATTTTGATTTGACTCACATGCTAAAGTCTCTCCTCACTCTTCAAACAGACTTCCTGAAACATTCAACTGCAGCATGTTGGCTTTGAAACTTAGTCATCAGATGAGATACCCCTGGACTAAGCACGGTCTTCCATAGGGCAGGAAATGGAATGAAGATATGACCCTCCCCCAGAAGCCACCCTCCAATGACAATGGGCAGATCTCTAAGCAGAGAGCAAAACTAGCTGAAAGGGAATGTGCTGGGGGAAGCTGAACACCCTAAGGATTAGTATTAAGTCACTTTCTCATGAAAACCAGTGCAGTAAAGAAACCAAGTGGGCTTCGTCCAGAGGCAGTTCCATCGATACCTCAGTTCCCAGCAGTGACTGTTATAACAATCGAAAGAAACCACAGCCACACCCCAGTGCTTCAGCCCTCACCCAGCCCTGCAAGGGAAGCCCTGCTCAGTGGAGAAATGTGATGGAGGCAGGAGGAACCATGCAGGTGTGAGCTTGTGACAACCCCTCTGCGGAGAGAGAGGCCAGTTCAGAATATCTGAACTCTTCAACATATCAACCCAAGCCCAGAGGAAGCCACAATGCAGGACATGAAACTAAATGAAGTGAGCACCCATGACCCCCAACAAAACATCATTTTAAGTTCTCCAAAATACCCCCTAGAGATAACATGCTACCCTGAATAGCACTTTTATCTCTACCCCATGTAAGTGTCAGTTCTCCAGTATGAAGGCTAAACAATCATCATAAATATTGCAAAATACAAATGAACTTTTTTTTTTTAGCCCTAGGATTTGGTTTTACAGTGACATTGATAGTACAAGCCATTCGGGATCAAAGTCTCCCCATGTACTAGACACAGAGCAGCATTAAATAGTTCATCTTGCAAGATGTGCAACAATGGCTGTATGTTAGAGATGTCTGTTAAACATATACACACAACGGATCCATCTGCTTGTTGGATTGGGTTTGTTTTTTGTTGTTGGTGGTGGTCAATTGGTTGACTATGTTTCCCTACCCAGCAGGTGTATGACTTATAGGAACTCATAAAGAATTGCAGTCGGTATGGAACTCTTACCATTTTCTCCAAATACAGTGAACGGTGCAGGGCTGGGTCCTGTCCAAAGGCTGACCCAATGCAGGGGACAGGATTAGTAGTGTCCTGTGGTGTATGGATCTCATGCATGACTTCTGATCACGGCATGCCATCATGCAAATCATTTCTACGCATTGAACAAGCACAATGTTTGGAATTGGCCTGAGCAAGTCCTCCTCAGCCTGAAAAAACCTGATTGTTTTCCCCCACCCATCTCCAAACCACGTGAAGCCCATGTGGAGAAGATGCGGTTTATGTCAAAGAAACTGACAATTAAATGACATGGGCTAAATGTGAGTGTGTGTGTTTTTTCTTTTTGCTGCTTAGCTTAACTAATGTAAGAATGCAAATATAGTTTGTATGAACAAACGAATTTTTAGAGTGATGCTTTCTGCTTCTGAGAATCAACATAATGAAAAAATAAAATCCATTTGGCTGCAACGGAAATATGCTGGTCCCGGCAGCCTCTCCTGTTTTTTGTATCCTGTTAGATTTGTCCTAAGTTGCATTGACTGAATGTGGAACATGCAGTAACCACCTGCCCAAGCAATAGAAAATCTGTGAGTCCAGGGAGCAGGGTCCTTTACCCTTGGCAGGTCACTGCTCAAGATGGAACTGTGTCACATGGTAAGCAGACTAGTTTGGTATAGATCTTCAGGTTACAGTGTCTCCACAGCTGTTCTGCATTGATAATATTCAGGAAGTTTGTAAACAATCTTTCACTTGCAAGTTTTAAACTGATATAACAACATTTCATTTTTGCTCTCCTCTAACACTTGGATTCTCTGACCTCTTTTTGTCTTTTGGCTCTTTCCCTTCTTCCTTCCTCTGCCCGTTGCTGTTTCTCTTTGTCAGGTTTAGTTACACTGTCATAGGATGGGAGGGAGGCTGTGGAGGGGGTGCTCTCCTTTTTCTCCCGGTGTGTGCCTCCATTCTCTAGCTTATTGGAAGTCATCTTTTTGCAGATGAAGCCCCGCCTCGCCAAATGACCCCGGTAGGCGCGCTGCAGGACCACTGCAGACACCTCCTCCTGCTTGCGCCTCAGTGTGGTTGTGATTGGCTCATAAGACACTTTGGAAGGATTGGATGCCACAAACCTCTCCTCCATCTGCTGCCGCAGAATGTCCAACTCCCCACTATCTCCCAGGACTCGCTTGGTGAAGGCAAAAAGGATGTCCAAGCAGTGGATGCGATCCCCGCTCACCATTGGCAGATCCATGGCAATGAGCTCAATGGTGTTGGGCTTGGGCACTCGGAGAGGATGCTCCAAGGCATCAGCAAAGTCTGCCAGCTTACAGTACTCAATGAATTGGGTGGCATCAGGATCAAACTTCTCCCAGATCTCATAGAAGGTCTCAAAGTCATCCTCACTCAGAGGGTCTGCACTTTCTTCTGTGGCTACGCTGAAGTTCTCCAAGATGATAGCAATGTACATGTTCACCACAATGAGGAAGGAGATGATGATGTAGCTTACAAAGAAGAAGATGCCCACTGAGGGGTTCCCGCAGTCACCCTTAAAGCCACTCCCTGGATGTTCCTTATCGAGGCTGCAGTCAGGGGGGCGGTTTAGGATGGGCAGCAGCAGGCCATCCCAACCAGCTGAGGTTGTGATCTGGAACAGGCAGATCATGCTGTTGCCAAATGTCTCAAAGTTGAACATGTCATCAATACCAGCCTCGTGCTTCACATATGCAAAGTTGGACATCCCAAAGATGGAGAAGATGAACATGACCAGGAAGAGCAGCAGGCCAATGTTGAACAGGGCAGGCAAGGACATCATTAAGGCAAAGAGCAGGGTACGAATCCCTTTGGCGCCTTTGATCAGACGCAAAATACGCCCAATACGGGCCAATCGGATGACTCGGAACAGGGTTGGAGAAACAAAGTATTTCTCAATGATATCAGCCAGGAACATTCCTAAGAGAGGAACAGAAGTAGTTATGTTTCTAAGATCCGGGATGCCCCTTTTCTTCTTCTTCTTCTTTGGTACTAGGGATTGGACCCAGGGGCACCAAACCCCTGAGCCATGTCCCTAGCCCTTTTTAATATTTTATTTAGAGACAGGGCCTTACAAGTTGCTTAGGGCCTTGCTAAGTTGCTAAGGCTGGCTTTGAACTCATGATCATCCTGCTTCAGCTTCCGGAGCCACTGGGGTTACAGGCATGCACCACTGTGCCAGGAGAGCCCCTTGTTTTCTTTTACCTAGCTGTGGAACTCTTAAATTCAAAGGGTTTTGTAGAATGAGTGCCTTATTGCTCAATTTGAACTCTCATAATAAGACATTATGTGTTTCAAACATTAAAAAAAGTAAGCTGGGCACGTGGTGCACCAGTAATCCTAGCTACTTGGGAGGCTGAGGCAGGAGGACTGCAAGTTGGAAGCCAGCTTAGGCAACTTAGCAAGGCACTGCCTTAAAATAAAATAAAAAAAGCTGGGGATGTAGCTCAGTGGCAGAGCACTTGTCTAGCAAGCACCAGGCCCTGGGTTTAAGCCCCAGTTCTGCAAAACAATGACAATAAACAAAAACATAGAAAACAATGATCTAGACAACCATGTGCATGACATACAGATTTAACAAAGGGGCCAGCACTTTACAAAATTTGCTCAGTCTCTCTTCATTCTCAGAAGCATCCATAATACTGAAGTATCATTTCATTGTATAGTTGTACTAGGTATAAATCCATAAATAATATACAGCATTCTACTATGTTTAGGAAATTATACTGAATCTTTTTAGATCTCTAGCTTGTTTACTATTTCTTTTTTTTAACTGGGTTTTTTAAACTGGGTTGTTTTACCATTGAGCCACATTCCAGTCTTTTTCACTTTTATTTTGAGACAGGGTCTTGCTAAGTTACTGAGGCTCTGAGGCAGGCCTTGAACTTGTGAGCTTCCTGCCTCAGCCTCCCAAGTGTGTGCCACCATGGACAGCACTTTTTTTTTTTTTTTAAATAAAGTATTTTGGAGGGGAGAGTGAATTTTTTTTTTCCTTAATAGATCTTATTTGTATTAGTCAACATTAGCCATTAAGAAATATTAGTAGCCAGGCGCGGTGGCGTGCGCCTGTAGTCCCAGCACTTGGGAGGCTGAGGCAGGAGGATCGCGAGTTCAAAGCCAGCCTCAGCAACTTAGCGAGGCCCTAAGCAACTCAGTGAGACCCTGTCTCTAAATAAAATACAAAATAGGGCTGGGGATGTGGCTCAGTGGCCGAATGCCTCTGGGTTCAATCCCCAGTACCAAAAAAAAAAAAAAAAAAAAGAAATATCAGTTAGCCAGTAAATAAGTATGTGGAGAGTGAAATCTTTATTTTTTATTTATTTTTTATGTGGTGCTGAGGATAGAGCCCAGTGCCTCACATGTGTGAGGCAAGTGCTCTACCACTGAGCCCCAACCCCGGCCCCAGCACTTGTTTTAATTTGTGAGACTGATCCCTTGTGTTAAAATACTTCTAGGCTATTCACTTTAACAATTGGATGGTATTCATTTTTATGAGTAGGTCCTAATTTTGTTTTTCTACTCAAGGACAGTAAGTTTTTTTTCAAATGTATGCACGCAAAGTTTCCAATGTACTATCAATTGCTCTTCACAACGCCATCAAATATCCATATCCAGTGTGGTGTACACCTGGAATCCTAGCAACTGCAGAGGCTGAGGCAGGAGGATCGCTAGTTCAAGGCCAGCCTCAAGCAACTTGTCTCAAAACAAAAAATGCTGTCTCAAAACAAAAAATAAAAAGGGCTAGGGATGTGGCTCAGTGGTAAAGGGCTCCTGGGCTCAATTCCCAATACCCAAAACGTCCCCACAAAAACCTATATCTACAAAAAATGAATGTGAGGTCTCAGTTTCCTACCATACCATGCTACCCTTTGACTTGATGTCTTAGTTATTCTGCTAATGCCAGTGATTTTCAAAGTATCTTCATCTTGGTTCTGAAAAAACATCTTTGTTTGCTCATCCCCCTATCTCCTACCCCATTAAACTAGCTGAGAAATCTAGCGAGATAGCTCAGGAATGACTTTCAACTAAGAGCTTTGAGATTCTGAGCTGCAACCCATAAAGCAGAAACCAAAATTAGCAAGTGAAAGTTCCATTGCTTTAGGAGGACACACAAGTAGAGGGTAAAATGTACACGTCAGAGGGCCTTTTCCACTTATACACACCCTCTGGTTGAGGCCCACCTCAACCAGATCACTTTGTCCTTAAAATTAAAGAACAACACAAGGAGGCCACTGAGGGACCACAGAAAGAGATGAAAAGGCTTGGAAAGAGAATCAAAGGGAAGCGTGGACATGTTCTCTTTTTCCAGTGTCTCCTCTTGCCATTCAGGCCCAATGAGACAACATGAGCTTCCATGGACAGACATTTAATTTAATGAAGGAAGTGTCTTTTAACCATAAGATTTTATAAATTTTCAGGCAGCTAGCTGCAGAGGCTATTGAACCCCTTTGAAGGTAGTAGGTTAGGAAAGAATCTTCACTTTGAGGCAGGGTCAGAGAGTAGGCCAGCTAGCCTTTTCTTCAGGAGCTCAGATGCTATAGTGTTTGCACTTTCCAGAAATTCTCTACCTCAGTCAGAACAAAAGACAATTTCTTAGTTCTCTTCTTTTTACTTGTCAATTAAGTCAAAACCAGTAATCATAAAAACTTAGGTAGAGTAACATGTATTGTAGGTGAAACTACATCAAAGAGACAGTCATGCCTGAGTGAGGTTTTGAAGAATGAAAGGATGAACATATCTCTATCCCTGTAGAAAGCAGAGAGAAATGGGGCAGTCAGCCATCCGGGCAGTGGGTACTTTAAGGGGTACTCCAGGTGGTTGTAGAGCTAGTTTATTCAACTCCTCTTAAAAAAGACAGGTTCTATACTTGTTTCTGAACACATTAATATGTGGGAAAAAAATCCCCATTATTAAAAGCATCACTACCCTCTCTCTTATTTTGGAGGACCATCTGAGCACAGGGGGCATGATTTCGTCGGTGGATTTTCTATCCCACTTAATGGTGGATGGGCAGAAAAGCAGACAACACCTGCACTGTCTAGTGTGTTTTGTGGGAAGTTATGAGTATGGACTTCAGGTGGGGGGCTGAACCCCCACTTGCTCCCTACCTGCTGTATGTCTTGGGCACATCTCTGGACCTCAGTTCCTCATGCTACTTAGAGGCTTGCTGTGAGGACTATATGGCTGCACATACGAAAAGCACATGGAATGCTGACCAGCTTTGAGTATGTCCCATTAAAACATGAGCTATTATTACTTGAACAAAGGGTGCTGTGGGCCAATGAAGGTGGATGGTGTGGTAAGCAGAACTGCTTCCTGTAGGGATGTCCTAGAGAATTTACTAGGTGACTTTCACATACAGTGTTGCCTGAAGTAACTCCATCATGGGATTCTTTGCTTGGTGAGAAATGTACGGGATTAGTGTTGTGTGTACGAACACAATTTTGGACATGCTACTTTGGAGGACAGAACTAGAGGAAGCATAGGCAAAGGAGACCAGCTGCCTTCTGGTAAACCTTGGAGCTCTAGGTCGGGTTCCTGCATTCTGTCTCTGCTGGGATAAGTCAGTCATGCCTACCTGGAACAAGGCAGAGTTTCAGGATGCCTTTCAGAAAGGCAAGAAAATGTTTTGGGAAGGTAATCAACAGGGTAGCGTTTCTTTCAGCCCACCTGCAAGGACATCATCCCTTCTATTCTTTTAGGTTGAAACGAAACATAAAGTTTGGGACCAACCTGAGTTCTGCCTCTGCCGCCTCCAGTTGAGGGACCCTGTACCTCTACACTGTGAAGATGATAAAACAGCTGCCTCCTGGGCTGTCGTCAGGATCCAATGAGATAGCACAGGTGGTAAATTCTCAAGCTGTACCTGGCCCACAGTATCATCTCAGCAATGAGACTATTAGCAGCAGTAGCAGTAGCACTACCAAGACCTATCACCACCAGAATTTTCCTAGACAATTTCATTAATACCCACCTTAACTACCTCTGGCCATTCCTTTTCTCATTTCATACTTTATTTTTGGGTGCTCAGGATGGAACCCAAGGCCTCAAACATGCTAAGACATACTGTATCACTGAGCTACATCCTCAGTCCTTTTATTTGTATTTTTTACTTGGCAATCCTCCTGTCTCAGCCTCCCAAGTTGCTGGGATTACAGGTGTGTGCCACTGTGCCTGGCTCCCATATATGTATTTTCAATGACATTTCTTTGTCCTTTCCTTGCTTAAACTTTTTGAAAGCAAGAACCAAATTGTATCTTTCTCTTTCTCAGAGTCACAGCATTTATGACATAGTAGGAATCCACTGATTACATAATCTGCTAGGCAGACCCATGAGATGTCTTAGGGGCACACATGGGCTTCAGTTAAGAGGACACCTACCTGCCTGCACCTCAGACCTGTGTAACTCATTGCTTCCACAAGAATCTCATCCTCAAAGCCAGTCAGTGCTTTCCCCTTCCCTCATTGCCCTGCCCCACTCACCCACAATGGACAGGATGACCACCACGAAGTCGAAGATGTTCCAGCCAATGGTGAAGTAGTAGTGCCTCAAGGCAAACATTTTGAGCACACACTCACAGGTGAAGAAGATGACGAAGACCAGATTAATCCAGTAGAGAATGTTCTCCATCTGCTTGCTCTGAGTATCTGTCTCCACCATCATTGTCACCATATTAAGGCAGATGAGCATCATGATAACAATGTCAAAGGCTTGTTGAGTGACAAAATCAAAGACGATACCTTGGATTTTGTTCTGGGGGTGGGGGTGAGAAGAGATACAACAGATTCATGAAAGCCTTTCCAGGCAGACCTGTGGGAGCCACTGCCCTATTCGTGGAAGCAGTCTCTACCATCTTTTCTGTAATACTGGCCAGCTCCCTCCTGCTGCTCTAGGGGAAGCATGTCTACAGACTGACATCAAGGTTGCCTCACTCAGCAGGAGTTTTCTCAAGTTGCCATTCTTCTCTCTTGAGCCTACGGTGCCAAATACTTCCTACTCCCTGGCTGCCCCTTAGTCTCATCTGTTGGCCATTTTTCAATTTCTTTTCTTTATTGACACGGGTGCACTGGAGAGCCCATCTATCCCTGTTGCTTACATCTATCTACTACTTGAGCTTCTCAATCTCTGTCCTTGCTGACTCATAGACATCCTAAACTTACCAGGTCCAGAGCAGAGCTGAGTCCTTTCCCCTGCCCCTCACACAGTTTGTTCTGCTACTCTCAATTATTCATCCATCTCTCAAGCCAGAAATCTAGAGTTCCCTGTGTTTGTCTTCTCCCTCATTCCCCACCTGATGCCGAGAGTCTTACTGATTATTCTGTCAAAGGACTTGATTTCGCCTGCTTCATTCCCTTTCCAGTGGCCTCCTCCTCGAACCTTAGCCACCATCATCACCTGTACTTCTCTAAGTCTCTTGGCTGGTCTCCCTGCTGCCTTTCTTGCCCTATTCAAAGCAGTCTCCACACACTAGTGAGTGTGATTGTTTAAAAACATAAATGGATCACATCATTCTCCCACTTAAAACCTTTCAATAGCTTCTCACTGAGCTTGCCACAAAGGTCCTATTGTCATCTTGGTTGAGATGCCTTCACAGTCAGATGCTACTCAGTGCCTGCTACTAGCACGTCCTGCTTCTAGGAGCTTGTTTGCTTTTCCAGGAATCACTTTCCCCACCAGAGAACATCCTCCTTGGTGAGGCTTTCTCTGACTGCTGATGTGGAAATGGATCTACCCCCACAACTCTCCATTTTCCCTCTCATGGCCCTCTAGTTCTTTCTTTCCCCATGTTTTCCTGCATTTTGTTATAACTGTTGGTGCTTTTTTTTTTTTTTTTTTGTACCGAGGATTTAACCCAGGGGTGCCTTACTACTGAGTTATATTACCAGCCTTTTTATTTTTTTATTTATTTTTTTTTTTTTTGCGGTGCTGGGGATTGAACCCAGGGCCTTGTGCTTGCAAGGCAGGCACTCTACCAACTGAGCTATATCCCCAGCCCCAGCCTTTTTATTTTTTGAGACAGCATCTCATTAAATTGCTGAGGCTGGCTTTGAACTTATAATCCTCCTGCCTCAGCCACCCAAGTCGCTGGGATTTCAGGTGTGTGCCATCACACCTGGCATGCCTACTTATTTTCATAGTTTAGTATGGAAGAAAACTCAGGTTCCCAAATGTACACTTTAGAAATGTTAATCCTTTCATATTCCCTTTAATTCCATTTCTATTACTAACTGGAAAGTCTTAACATCATGGAAATTTAAAAAATATTGTCTTTTTTAGATTCTCCTGTGTATTTTTTTTTTTTTTTTTTTTTAAAGCACCTAGGCATTTGGGCTAGTGCTTATTTTCAGGATTACTTTAACTTCTTGGTAGTTTCCAAACTGCTCTGCAAACCCCTGGGCTTCTTTTCCCTCAATGGCTGTGCAGGGGTATGCCAGAAACAACTGTGGGGTTGGGGGAAAGGAGGTTGCAAAGCTAACTCTTGGTTTAAATAAAGGAGTTCTATTTTTATTTCTACAAATTGGACTTCCAGGTAAGCTTTGACTTTAAATGTTATGCTACCATTTTTTTTTTAAAAGTTGCTTTAAATGAGAGTTATAGAAGAGGGAACCTTGAGGCTTTTGGAGATTATGACCTGTTGAAAGCCATATATGAACTGTGGATTGTTTAGAGCCATTAAGGCAGGGAAGCTGCTTTACTGGGAACTCCTGGGCGAAATTCCCTGCCCAGATCACCCTGGTGCCCTGCCTTAGCTCACAGCCCTTGGTTCAAACAGTGTGGGAGATGGGCGTAACCTGCCAAGTCCCAAACAACTTGTTTTCCCCACTCTTATCCCTGAAGAAGCTCGTTACTGAATTCCTTTGGTGTGTTCCACTACAAATAAAGGATTTGAGGGCTTTTCTCATTGTTAGGGTAGGACACATCAGGTCTGTTCTACCTGTCACGCTCCCACTTTGACTATATATACAATTCTCGCCTTTTGTCTTTATTTTTTAATACTACTTCTCCAGCTTTTATTTCCAGCTGGCCCACACCTCCACGGTTACCCACTCCCTCCCCATGCAGGATGTGGAAGAAATGCCTCTCAGCTTGTTTCTCTGAAACAAGAGAACCACCACCAATGAGGAGTGAGGCCAAATCTCAGTGCCAATTCTGTTTTATGAAAGGCTCAGTACAAGAGAGGAAATTGGTCCTGGAACTCTCTTACTTTTACTCTTTTTCTGCTCCAACAGCCAAAAGCATTGCTTCAGCTTCCAGACACATCCTACAAGGCCATACCTGTTGGGCACAGACACTGAGAAAACAATGGCCAAATCCTATCTTGAACTGTGAGGAAAGGGATTAGCTTTTGTTCATTTTTGGTTATCTCTTAAAAGATCTCTCTACCTGGGCCCGAGTCCATGTGGTAAGAATGCCGGTTCTTTTTTTTTTTTTGGTACTGGGGATTGAACCCAGGGGCACTCAACCACTGAGCCACATCCCCAGCCCTATTTTGTATTTTATTTAGAGACAGGGTCTCACTGAGTTGCTTAGGGCCTCGCTAAGTTATTGAGGCTGGCTTTGAACTCATGATCCTCCTGCCTCAGCCTCCCAAGAGCTGGGATTATAGGCGTGCGCCACCGCGTCCGGCAACTTGCTGGTTCTTGCTGCTTCCCTAGGAAGGCTCAGAGAAGTCAAGCATGATGTAAGTCATCTCACACCTTAATCCCTGTTCTGCTGCCACCTTACTCAGATCTTTTGGATGGGCAGCTTGGAGATCAGTGGATACCAGGCAGCCAATCACCTTTTTCCTTTCTTTGCAGTAACCCTAGTAGTGTCTTTTCCTGGATAGGTTCTCACTGTGTTGTCTGCACAATGTACTCACCAAGGGGCGGGGAATGGGTTTCTGTGGTTTCTTTGAGCCCAGCTTTTTCATGGCATTATAGTACTTCTTCTGTTCCTCAGTCATAAAGATGTCCTGACCTCCAAAGTAAAGGAGGGAAAAAGAAAAGAGCAATTACAACTGGTGTTCACAGGCCAGGCTGTGGACCTAAGGCTCAACACTGAGAACTGAGGGAGACGTATCCCTTTCCTTTCCAGATGTTGGGTTAGTTGCTAACTGTCCCAGAGTGAGGTAGATTTGGGATGATTATTCTAATTCAGAGATCGCTACTTTTGTTTTCAGCTCAGGATTTCTGAGATTTGCTAAGCTAGGTAGGAAGGAAATGAACTATCTGGCTTCAGACTCTTAGGGAAGGGTAAACTTCAGAGCAAGGACTCACAAGTGTTGTAACATATTTTTGAGCTGATTTCTCGATAAACTTCTAGAAAAAAATATTTATTTTTATTTTTTATTTTTTTGGTACATGGGGATTGAGCCCAGGGATGCTTTACCACTGAGCCCTATCTCTAGCCTTCTTAATTTTGAGACAGGGTCATGTTAAATTGCTTAGGGCCTTGCTAAGTTGCTGAGGCTGTCCTTGAGTTTGTGATCTTCTTGCCTCAGCCTCCTGAGTAGCTGGCTTTATAGATGTGCACCACTGTGCAGAGCTTAAAACAATTTATGTAATTAAATTAATTAATTAATTTTTTTTTTTTTTTTTTTTTTTTTTTTTTGCAGGGCTGGGGATTGAACCCAGGGCCTTGTGTTTTCAAGGCAAGCATTCTACGAACTGAGCTATATCCCCAGCCCCAAAACAAGTTTTTTTAAATAAAGTAATTTTTAAGTCCTGACTCATGGCCCACTTACTTTAGATGACATTCAAAATTTGGAAACTCTAGTGCAAGAAGGCAATTTAGAGAGCTTTTTTGGAGTTTGTTGGGACAGACTTGACTTACAAAATGAATAACAAGAGTAATCTTTTTAATTTGTTTTGAAAAAACTGTTAATCATCTGGGATATGAAAGGAAGTGAACTTTCCAAGGGTGGCCTTTCAGATCCCAATTTCCAGAGACTAAAAGGGATGATTACAAGTCTGAGCGATTTCTGCTTCTCACTGCAGCTACTCATCTGCTTCGTGCTGCTGCACCTCTGTTCCAGAGGCACTCTCTGCCCCTAACTCCCTCTGGTGGAGTCAAGACAAGTAGTAGGCCTTGTGAATAAAAGATTGCTAGTAAATTCAGTAAATCATATGCTGCAAAATCTAGTTCTAAATAGAAAGAGTTGGTTGGAGCCGATGTACGGTGGAGCCAGTGACACAATGAGGAGACAATTTGGATTTTAGAGAAAAGAAAGAGGGGTCTTTTCTCTCTAATGACAGAGACAGAGGGCCTATCAGCTGGGTTGACCACTGGCATTGAGGGGAGGAGACATATCTTTTTCTTTTGTTGATTGAAGTTATCAATGATGACACCAATGAACAGATTCAAGGTGAAGAAGGAGCCGAAGATTATGAAGATGACAAAGTAGATGTACATGTAGATGTTGTCCTCATACTTAGGCTGCTCATCAGGCTGTCAAAGGACAGGAGAAAAGGATGAGAGTCAGCTCCCAGCCTGGGGATCAGGTGGGTGATTCCAACATGCCAAGGCCATCAGCCATAACTTCCTGTCTGGGCTACTGAACAAGCTGGGGGTGAGGGAGACTAGTTTTTTCCCGCTTGCCTCCTTCTCCACACTGGCAGCTTCGGCTGCACTGTCACTGCTGTGACTTATGGGGAGAATATGCAAATCATGAGGTGAGGGGGAGGGGAGGGAGGCTTGTTGGAAGCTACACTTTTATTTCAAGACAGGACTGAAGAGTAGACAGCTCTGTTAGGGTCAAGTAAAAATCAGCTGTCTAACCGTCTGTAGCCAATGTGAGAGAGCGAGGATTTACTGAGCAGAGGGAAATAACCTATAATCAATAAAACAAGCAATTAACACTCCAAACAGAAACTCTGGTGCCTCCATTCCTTCTCCCTCCATTTCTCCTGCTTGATGATTCTACCATTCTGCTTGCTTTCTAACCATCCAGGGAGGTTCTGTTTCACCATGCACATCCTTACCTTTCGGGAATCTACAGCTGCATACATGATGTCCATCCAGCCTTTGAAGGTTGCCTGGCAAACAGAGTCAGTCATTAGACTGTGCCTGTGAGGCAGTGGTAGGAGTCTAGGCAAGGGTCCCAAAGGCCAACCTCAGGGACACAGGGCAGGGAGTTTGGGCACAGCTCCATAGAGGGCCGAAGGGGACTTTGAGTAACTCCCTGAAAGTAACATAGAGTTTGGCAAAAAACCATGTTAACAATGGTAAATGATAACTTTCACATAAGGTCTTAAATTGGGTTTGAAAAGTGGCCTGAAGCCAGGGCAAATGCAGATTTATGAACAAGTGGCAAGAATCTACTCAAGGTGCTTATTAGACTTCAGCCTTCCACTGAGGAGTCATTTTTTTTTAAAGGTGTTTTTATAAACAATGGGGGGGGGTCTGAAAAATTCACAGTTTCATTAAAACAAACAAGGTCAGAACTTGTCTCTTACAAATATACACGAGTAGGTTGCAGCATGGCAATCCTGATGGCATACTTGATACCAATTCCGACTGATATCCCTTTCCAATTCTCTTTGTCTACTATATCTAGCATGATTTTTGGAAACAAATATGGACAATCAGTTTAATATTTCTGGGTTTAATTTATTCAACCAGATTCTAAGCTTTTTCAGGGCACAAGAAAGTCTGTTTTTATTCATCTGATGGCCCTATTGCCAAGCACAGTGCCTTGCATTTGGTGGGGACTCTGAATACAGTGACTGACTGATATGCATTGGTTTTCTGGAACTGCTCCAGTTCAGATTCGATTTGTGGTTCAATTTCTTGAACTGGGGTAGAACAGCAAAAGAGCTTTGTGGCAGGATACAATATAGATCAATCCCCTAACTTTTGCCTACTCCCACAAACAGTGAATGCTTACTATTTAGGTTAGCTTGAAAGCTTCATTTGCAATATCACATTTAACATTCACAACAACTGAATGATGTGGGCATGGAAATAATAGTAATGAAAATACATAATAACAATTACTATAGTTATGCTCTGCTCTGTGCTGGGCATTATGCTAAGAAATTTTTCAAGTACCATGAATTCTATATATATATATACATATATATATATATTTATATTTATATTTATTTGTTTTGGTACTGGTGATTGACCCCAGGGGCACTTTACCACTGAGCTACATCCCTAGTCTCTTTATTTTTTATGTAGAGACTGGATCTTGCTAAATTGCTAAGGGCCTTCTAAGTTGCTGAGGATGGTTTTGAACTTGTGATCCTCCTCCTCAGCCTCCAGAGTTGCTGGGACTACAGGTGTGCACCGTTGTGCCCAGCTCATGAATTCTTTTAACAACCATGTAGTGTATTATTAAATTACACTTAAGCAATGAAGAAACTGAGAAGTTGAGTAATTTGTAACAAGTTACATATCCAACAAATACCAGATCAAGGCTCAAAACTACATCAGTCAGATTCCAAAGCTTATGAGTTTGCACCAATTGTTTTGTCAAACATTCCAAAAAATTGGTGAGAGAGTAAGAGAAAACTAGGCATGATGGAATGAAGTTAGGCAAAAGAGACCTATCCACATAATTAAAATACATTTCTCCTTATTATGACATATTAGACCTTTCTCTGGGGATGAGCTGACAAGAGCAGCAGCATCACAGCGCAGCTGTCTTCAGAAAGCTATTATGTAGGATTATATACTCCATCAAAATCGTCCTTTCTATTTTTGTCTATGCACTTATCTTCTTATCCTCTGACCTGGGGAGAGGTGATCTACCACTTTATTATGTTGTAGCAAGTTTTATTTGTTGCTGAGTAGGTCTGGTTCTGAGGACAAAGAGAGATTCCTTTTGAACGAGATCTTGTAGAAGTCAGAATATACAGGATAGGTGCCTCCCTAAAACTGGTTTGGGAACTTAACTCCCTTATTTAAGAGTAATCTTGATTCTGAAAGCAGGGTTGAGAAGGAACCAAATGAAATGTCTGCTAGCTGCCTGAATTTCCCAAGATTGAAAAAAATAACAATACTTACTACTTGAAGAAGGGCCAGATATCCTGCCCCTACATTGTCAAAATTGATCTTCACATTCTTCCACCTGATCTCTGTGTTGTTCCCCTCCATGAGCTTTTCACATTCAGTTTTATTGTTGACATCTTCAATTTCAAATCGGATTTCAGAAGTCTCATTAAAGCAGTAGTGGTATTTTCCCGCAAACAGGTTAACTCCCATGATGCTGAAAATCAGCCAGAAGATGAGACACACCAGCAGCACATTCATGATGGAGGGGATGGCGCCCACCAAGGCATTCACCACCACCTGCATTGGAAGGGGAGGTTGCTGAGTGTTGGGAGGAAGTGAGGAAAGCACATTCTTTTGATTTCCAGGAGGGGAATGACATTTGTGTGGCTTTTCTGCTATAAACATTATGTTTTCTTTGCATTTAGAGTAACTGGACAGATCCACAAATAGGACCCCAAATTTCTAAGTTTGTGAACAATATTTTGGGGAATTTTAATAAATTGCATGTATTCTTCAACTAACACAAACTCCCCTGCCCAAGTTGACCCTGATCATCTTCTCTAGACACCAACCTGGGACCAAAAAAATTAAATAAATAAATAAATAAATAAAGATTTCTTAGTCCAGTCTCCCTCCTCTTCAACTTGTAAAATAAACCCCCATGGAAAAATCTGAGCAATTGCAAGCTTGCTAGTTGCCTTTCAACACATTCCCCCTCTGAAAAACAAGGCATGATTGTTCAAAACCACAGAGAGCTGCCCTTTGGGTTAGCAGTGAATCACTCAACAGTACATAATGTCTCTTTTATGACTATGCAAGGCCAGTTATCTTTCAGGCAATAGCTGAGCATGCATATTTTGCAGGCTCAAGAAAAAAAAAAGCTATATTCCCTCTACCAAACAGTATAAAATAAAATCTGAACAGATGTACTTTCCACTCAAGGTTAATTCTTCATCCTTTTTTCTGACTTTGTAGGTTCCTAAATCTAAAAGCTGAACTGCATAGCTAATGTTGATATAATGTCTGCTTAGTCCAGGGCTTGACTGTTCTTCACAAGGTATTAGAGAGCAACATGACTTTTTTTTTTTTTAATGGTTTTAGGTTAGATCACTGCTGTTAATACTAAAAAATTGACATGTTTTTTAAAAAAGGGAGGGCACAGGAAAAAAAACCCTTTGTGGGTTGTTTTAAACGTGGACTTTGCTTTATACTAGAGGTTAGAGTAGTCAGATAACAACTCTCCTGTTGCAGTTTTCACTAGAAGAGTTCAAGTGCTTGCAAAGGTAACATGTCTGGTGATGGGACAGGAACAAGCTAGTTTCATCTCTGCTCAGACTTTCACTTGTGATGTCTTCAGCAGGGCTGCTTAGGCTCAGAAGAATGTTTCTTCCTTGATCTAGTATTGAGGAGGATTCATGGAGTAGGAAATAAAGACACTGGATATAAATGAAGTCTGTCTTCTCCCGATGTTTTGTTTGGAGGAGGTGACATGCGTTTACCAAGTCCCTGCAACCATTTTTTTTTGGTGCAGGTAAGAGATGACTGGCTGCCAACTAGCTATGGCATGGGAGAGACGGGGAGGTCATGCGGTATGAGGAACACCAGGGGGCAGTCGCGGGCTCTAACTTGAACCCTACTGGGTGGTAGGTTTTATGTTCTGTTTTTGCCTTAGACTACACTGTCTACACTATCAGAACACATGGCCGGGAAGAACTACCTCTTTTGTCATATATAGAAAGGCAACAATATTCTGCTAGGGAGTCACTCTTTCTTGAGATTAAAATACTCATCTTGTGATTCTCAATTCAAGTATGAAGGCCTTTAGAATGAGAGGCAGTTATTTCTTAATTCTTAGACCAAGAAATCTCTTCAAGATCTGATAACTCTGTCATTAGTACAAAATATTTATGACTTTGAGCAAGGAAAGCTAGAATATCTGAAATCCAGAAAATCTTTAATGTAATTTTGGAGAATGCTATTAACTTTTATTTATTTATGATATCAAATCTATCAGATAATCAGATTTAAAGTTTACCTCCTCATTCTACAGTTGTTCACCCTTTGGTGGGGGTACCAAAAAGCAATGGAATGTGCAAAAGAACAAGCAAAAGGCAGATGATCCACAAATGGAATAATCATTTCTCAAACAATACGAGTAGATCATGTAAAGGTTCAAAAGCTCAAGTCTATGTGACAGCATTTTGCAGCAGTTTAGGTGAGAGACCATGATGTTCTATTAGACCACTACCAATGTGAAGTAGGGAAATAAGTCCTAAAAGATGGAAACCTGGAAATATTGGTTTTTATGTCAATTCAGAACCTACCACATCTAGGAATCTGACCATACAGAGAATCTTTCTTTCTTTCTTTTTTTTACCAGGGATTGAACCCAGGGTCATTTAACCACTAAGCCACAATCCAACCCTTTTTAAAAAATGTATTTTATTTTGAGATAGGGTTTCGCTAATTTGCTTTGAACTTGTGATCCTCCTGCCTCGGCCTCCCGAGACACTGGGATTACAGAAGTGTCCCACAAGCCTGGCTGTATGGAGAATCTTAAACTTCTATTTGAACCCAGTCTAACCCATCCTATGGGATGTCTTAAGTGTTACAGTTAAATATGGATAATATTTACAGCAGGGAAGAGTAATCAACTAAGTGATCTCTGAACTTTACAATCATAGATCTGATCAAAGGACTCAAAACACAAAAATATTTGCTGGGGCTTTGCTGATGACATAAAAATCCTATAAATTCAATATTTTTGTGCATGTATGTGCACACATTCATGCATGGTACTAGGAACTGAACCCAGGGATTCACTACCACTGAACTACATCCCCAGTTCTTATTTTTTTTGAGAGATGATTTCACTAAGTTGCTGAGGCTAGCCTGGAACTTGTGATCCTCCTGCCTCAGGCCTCCTCAGTTGCTGGGATTATAGGTGTGCAATGCTGTACCCAGTTAATAATCCAATATATTTGTAAGATGCAAATATATTTTCATCTATCAATCACAACCCAAGAAAATCTCCTCACCTTAGTTTTATAAATAAAAGAGTAAACAGAGTTGATGAAATTAATAATTCTTCCTTGCTGTGAACATTAGCTGACAAGCTACAAAATATTACACAGAAATTGTTTAACTGTGCTCCATATAGAAATGTTATTATGCTGTTATTCTCAGTAACTAAAGGGAAGAAACCAGGCTTATTATTTTAAACTCTCACACTGAAGATATATTACAAATGACAATTCAAATTTCCACTGAGAGTCACTTAATAAATTGGATTTCTTCTGCTCTTACTACTCTCTAGTTATATGACATTGCCCTTCCTGATGATGAAATCCATTATTGTTAAAAACTAGATACAGTATAGGAATATTACTCAGTTAGGTTTTAGCAATCTATAAAGTTTTTTCCAATCTATAAAGTTTTTTCCAAGTTTATATGTTGTACTGGATACCAATCTCACCTAATTGATGAGAAAATTCCAATGGATACTAATTCTTACAGCATTTTTATCTTCTCTATAATGCCTAGGACATTTTTAATCATTAAACACCATAAAATCTGTCAAATAGCTTTTAATATCTGGCAGAGGGAACATGGCTTTAATGGACAACTATGTACTGACAACAAAAAATGCATGCATGTTTCATAGCATTACTATTGTATATTTTCAAAAATTTAATAGCACAGCAATATCTTTATATAAAGATTACTATGGAGGAGAGAAAAGCAAAGAATTACATTAAGTATTCCTTTGCCAACAGCAGGAGTGTTTAAATTTTCTGGTCTTTGGTTTGAGGAAGGAGAGAGGAGACTGAAATGAGTATCCCAGGACAGGCTGGGGTCACATGCTCCCTCTCAAGTGAAGGTCTGAGTCTATAATTGGAGCAGCACAGTGACAGTTGAGCCCATCTGCATGATAGTATTCAGTTCATGAAGGTTTCTGACTTAAAGTTTTCTAATGGTAATCTCACAAGTGTTGGTAAACAGAAGAACCCAAGCTAAAGAATGAAAAACACATGCCCCTGTAGAAAAACAAAATTTACGTGAAACATATACTTAGCTCTTATTTATTACTGGGAAACTTAAGCTTGGCCAAATGCAATCTCTTCTGTGGTTACTCTTCCACAGAAGGGCTGGGAAACTGCAGGGCAGGAATAGATCCCTGATCTCTTTCTACCTGCCCCACCAGACTTGGGCAGGACTGTTGTGACTGGCATCAACCCAATAAGGTGGCTCCTCTACACCAAAGTTTCTCTCACTGAGTGTTACTATTTTAGATTGCAGCTCAAACTTGTTCTTGCCCATATTATCTTATTTGAAAAAAGGCTGATAAAGACGATTTTCATTAAAAGTTTCTGCACTACTTGAAAGTTGACAAGTAAAAGTTTACTGGTGAATGGAAACAGAGTTCAGGGAAGGTGGAGAAAGGAGGAAATAAAGAAAAAAGGTGAGGCTACTAAAAGGGCTCTTGCACCCAGATAATTCAACTAATTTCCTCAGGAGCAAACAGGCCCACAGTGGGGACTACTTTCTGCCACAGGGACAGCAGCAGTGAGCAGCCAGATGGAGAAAGTAACAAGTGTTGGTTGGGCATTTGGGGGCAAGGAGTAGAAGCCTTAGAATTACCAATCCCCTTTGAGGAGATCCAGGATCACTGTTGAGAATATGGGGGGATCGGAGGCTACTGAGCTCAGGTACAATAAGCAAGCATTATCTTTAACGGCATTTATTTAGTTGCTTCTTGTCCTCAGTTTTTCAATCACCAAAGTGGATTATTAACTCCATAACAACACTACTACGATTTACTAAAAAATTTGCCCCTTATGGAAAACACAGGAAAGCCAAGAAGTAGGGATGCCCATTTTAATTTATTTCTAACCATGGCCAGCAAAATCACTGACTGTTGTCTCTCTCCCTACCTTTAGCCCAATCCTAACAATGACCTCATTGCACACATTTTGAAACTCCTCTTCTCTGTGGAACGACAACTTAGCATCCCCAATTTATTCTTTTTTAAAAAAAATTATTTAGTTGTAGATGGACACGATATCTTTATTTTTACGTGATACTGAGGATTGAACCCAGTGCCTCAAGCATGCTAGGCAAGCGCTCTACCACTGAGCCACAATTGCAGCCCCTCAAATTTCTTCTTTAATAAAAATAAATTTGTGCTTCTGGTGGAACTGCCCCTCCTGCAGATGGTTCCAGGACTACAGTAAAAGCTCATATTTAGTTAACCAAACTGTGACTGTGCTACAGAGGAAACACCAGTTTATTGCAAAAAGCATTTGTCTGAATAAACTAAAATAGTAATTAAGATAAAATTCCCAAGTCTCAGGGAAATTTTCACCTTCCTGTGCAACTGTGAGTGCCAGAGACCACAGATGAGGAATAAATGGAGCAGCACTGTCCTGGTATCTAGTTTCTCCAATCAGTCTTGCTTCATGTGGACTATTGCAACAGTTCAGTTTTATTCCTACATTCTGATATTTGTAGATTTAAGAACAGATCCTCTGGTTTGCTCTCCTGCATGTATTCAACATCTGAATTGAAATGAGTTTTCTTGGTCTCGTTAAGTATAACAGACCTCTCTCATTATAACTATTATCACCAAAACCAGCTGTCCACTTGATTTTAGGAAATTGACTTTTTAGTGTGAGTGTGTACACACGTGCACACACGCACAATTATTAAAACCATAAAAGAAAAAGGCACCAGAAGAGGGAGCCTTATTCTGAGTTGGCAAGGTGACAGCCCCTGTACTGCATGGATTTGGGTGGAGTATCGCCAAAGCAGGCATAGGAGGACTTGGGAAATTTCAGGAGAACTAGCTGATATTCAGTCCTCTAGCATCATCCCTGGTTGTTGCTTTGACAGTGTTAGGATAGTGGACCATATAGCATGGGCAGAGGGGTGGGGTGAGGAGGAAAGCTTTGCTATCAGACAGAGGCTGCCAGTCCTTATGGGACTGGGCTGAGAACAACAAGGTGCAATAAGAGGAATCAGAATAGAAAGAAAAGCATTTCTTCTCCCCGGGCCATGCCAAATTCTGTTCCATCCCCAATTCCAAGCCTGCCATGTGTCTTCAAGCCCCCTCTGCTGCTTTCGCAGTGACTCCAAGGCCACAGTCCCCATCTGGCTAATGCCCCTACACCGCACTCTCCCTGCCTGCAGCCTATGCTTTTCAGTGGGTCTGTGGGTTATAATTCCCCTTCTTTGCACCTGGTGATTCTCCCTATTAAATCAACAGCCCAGAAAGCCGCCCCAAGTGCTACAGGTAAGCCAGGCCAAATGAGAATAGCCAATGTTAACATGTTCTGCGATGGCATGTTGTTGGGGGTGGGGCCAATATTAATGTGATGAGGCAGCTTAATGCAACTCCCCTGCGCATGGGG
Organism: Glaucomys volans; assembly: GCA_020662805.1. Taxonomy (NCBI): domain Eukaryota; kingdom Metazoa; phylum Chordata; class Mammalia; order Rodentia; family Sciuridae; genus Glaucomys; species Glaucomys volans. The sequence continues at coordinate 101,403 of JAJEJO010049532.1, forward strand.
CCGGTGCGGGGGAGAAAGAGTGGAGGATCAAATCGGCAGCTGCATCACAGAATTCGTGTTTGAATGATCTTTCCACCATGTGATCAGTTCTAGCATGCTTAAACAGTTTCCATTGGCATGCAGAAGGATCAGCTGCTCTTAGTATCTTACCCTCATCCCTTCAAATCGTGATAAGGCTCTTAAGGGTCTCAAAGCTCTTAGGGTCCTAAGGGACTTTATGGCACCTAGTTCCGAGTAGCCCAGGGCATTAGCTATAAGGCTGACTAAAGAGACCTACACGGAAACAGAAGAGAAAAACAAAAACAAAAAAGGAAACAAAAAGAAAAAAAAAAAAAAGAAAAGAAAAGAAAACAGAGGTTCCAGAGTGTTAGAATAAAGCCCCTAGCACTGATTGCACAGATTGGGCCCCCCAAGTGGAGGAAGTGGGTAACACCAGCTGCCTATTTCAACTTGACTCAAACGACCTGGAAGGAAAGGTGGTTGAGAGAGGCAGAAGAAAAAAACACAAAGGGAAGAGTAAATTGAGAGAAGGCGGTAGAACATACACACAAGTTGGAAAGGGAAGAGGCTGAAGGGAGAGGGAGAGAATGAGGAAGTTCCATTGGAAGGAGAGGAGCCTGAAGAGATGACAAGAACCTTACCCTCGCCCTTTACAGTCTCTGCAGGTCCCAGAAGTTCCCATTAAATTAAGCCAGACAAATTTAATGGTACCTATGGAAAAGAATACAGATAAATACACATACTCCACACAAGCCGCCCCCTCCTCAGCTCATTCACCATGGGATTTCCAACAGGGACAAGCTCTCTTACTCCTGGTTGACAAGAAACCATTTGTTTGAGAATTTGATGAGTCACTACATCAACAAAGGAAACATATTTAATAAGTACCATAGGTAACTTTGTAGTTCCCAAGAAAAGAACCAAGTAAGGAAACTCCTTGACAGAATTTTGACCCCATGACAACTCAAGTCATTCTTTTCTCCCTCACTTTTAATTAATAATGCTTCCAATTTATAAGTATAACCATGACCCCTTCATGGCCATGAGAACTTGGGTGGGTCTCAATAACTAAATCCATATTTTTTCTTATAATTCCCGTTCTTTCCTTCTAGAATGGCCCCAAATGAATTGGCCTCAGGTTTGTCAGTTCCAGAACAATTTTCTATAACTTTCGCCATTAAAATAATAGCTGGCAAAATTCTTGCGGGGGGGGGGGGACCCTTATCATTATATACATATGAGGAAACTGACCATACACAAAAATCTGTCCACTGTTAGTGGCAGTTCTGGAGCCAGGATGAGATGCCCACACTGCTGACCCCTGGGCCAGTGCCCTTTCTCCCAAGGACAGATTTGGAAGATTTGTCTGCAGTAGACAGGCTACATGACAATATTCCAACAGGATCACCCACCAGTGTAAGATTAATCCCGAGCTAATCATTGACATACTTTGGAAAGTAGTCTGTAGGTCTCCAGGTCTAAACTCGAGTGCAGTGCTTTCCTGCTCTTCTAGAGATAGACTTACCTTGTTCTATCAGAGCTCTGGAGCAGTTACCATAATGACATCTTAACACTGGCTACTAAACACACCTCAGGCTGCCTGGGCCTGATCCCTAAGGGATATGGGGCTCTTCAGGGGGCACCAGATCACCAGATCTGAACACACCTGGTCAAATCCTACAGTGTCTGGGTGTAGGGTTTCTTTCTCTCTCTCTTTTTTTTTGGTACCAGGGATTGAACCCAGGGGTGCTCTACCACTGAGCCACATCCCCAGCCTTTTTTATATATTTATTTAGAGACTGGGCCTCATTGAGTTGCTTAGGGCCTTGCTAAGTTGCTGAAGCTGGCTTTGCTGGGGCCTGCTGCCTCATCTTCCTAAGCTGCTAGAATTACAGGCATGAGCCACTGCACCTGGCTGGGCGTAGGGTTTTTCAGAGCAGTTTTTCTCTTATATTGTACCACAGATTCTGGGGTAGGTTAAGTTATTTTCACCTTATATTAATTAACTTAATTTATGATATTTGAAGGTAAAATTAGAAAAGAAAAAATCTACAGCTTAGTTTCATTTGCTGCTTTTTATCTCTATTCTAGGGCTTTAGTTCTTTTTTTTTTTTTTTTTTTTTTGGAACCAGGGATTGAACTCAGAGACACTCAGTCACTGAGCCACATCCCCAGCCCTATTTTGTATTTTATTTAGAGACAGGGTCTCACTGAGTTGCTTAGGGCCTCCCTAAGTTGCTGGCTTTGAACTCGCGATCCTCCTGACTCAGCCTCCCAAGTCGCTTGGATTATAGGCGTGCGCCACCACACCTGGCGGGCTTTAGTTCTTGATTCCATACCTCTGAATGTGCACACACTCTTTTAAAAATGAGGACATTTATAATTGAGTAGCAGGATGGGGAGGGGTAGAAGTGGAAGGCCAAAGACTTTACAAGGGTCAGGGATGAGAAGGCTTAAAGGTTTCAGTTTTAAAGTGGGCTATGAACTTTGATTTATGCATGCACTGATAATTCATCAACTTAATATCTTATATGGAGTCCTAAGCAATGTCCAAAGCGAATCTGGAACTAGATATTGCCCTCTTGGGCTATCCATGGTCTTTGAGAAAAAGATGGTTCAGGGATAATCCTTGCCTAAAATAAGGGCTTCAAAACCCATATCTAGAATATAGCAGCACGGGCCAATCACTTCACCTCCACCTATAATTATCAGTAAAAATTTATATGGAAGTATCTTCTCTCAAGTTCAGCCAACTCTTAACCCCAAATAGTCTAAAATGGCAGATTGTTACTGAGGCCATAAGATCTGAAGGTAAGCTATCCCATTTCATCTAAATATCTGAGTTAAAAAGTCTCCTGGATCAGCTTCATCCTGTGAAACTGTCAGGTAAAGACTAAAAAACTAAGCTTTGAGTGGCTACAGGCCCGCACAAGGCAAGAAGGCCCCCCTCTTCAGGGTGGGTGACTTATTTGTTAACAATCAGGTTTACAGGGGGCAGAAAGGTAGAGAAGGTAAAGAAGCCAGTTTCTAGGCTGGCTCTAAATGCTGCTGAGAGATAAACTGCTCAGCTGATCGACTGATCGAAGATCTCCCAAGACAGAATCAATAAGGGTCTTATCTGGGTTATTCCTTAGCAGCTGAGGGCTCACATAATCCTCTGAGTCTCCATGTTAAACCTCACTGGAGATAATCAGAACATTACTTAAATTGCAATTTAGAAAATGAATCAGGTCTTAAAAAAAAAAAAAAAAGGAGTTGAGGAATCAAAATCCAGGGCATCTGTAGGCATGGAAGAAAACATACACTGACATTTTCATAGTAAGTAAACAGAAAATGTTTTCAGTAGTCTGAACTCTGGTCTCTGAAAGCTCCCATCCCTGGACTGGATAGGCTGGCTAACTGCTGCAAGTGATGGAGAAAATTTCCCTGGAGAAAAGATGACAACATTCTTTTACAGGACACAATCTCTGTGGCAGTAAAGGACCTGAGCAAAATAAAACGACCCTGTTTGGAACTTAAGTAGCTTATTAATAAAAAGAATTGAACTTAGAAGTTGTTTGGATTATCCACAGGAATCTAAAAAAAAAAAAAAAGGTGCTTTTAGCAGCTTTATGAGGCAACAAGTAAAAATGAATATCCATTAGGGAAACAAATATGGAGATGAATGACAGATGCAGATATCAAGTCACCAGAGGATCAACTAGGAAGAAGAGTCTCTCAGAGATGGCGGGAAATTAGAACCTACAATTTACACTTGCTGTTTGTTCTAAAATACCAAGGGAACCAGATATTTTACCCAAATGGATAGCAGAAGCTGTGATGCCAGTCCAAGCTGTTTTGTCCATCCACAACTCTATGATGCTCAACTGGAAAGCCATTGTGATGGATTGGGGTATTCTCATTTAGCATGATGTGGTTCTTTGTGTATGAATCTTGTCTTTTCAGACCTTTACAGAGAAGTGCCCCTGTCTGACTCTCTCTGTATTCCCCACAGCACCTGGTAGGCAAGAGGCTTTGCATATTGTTGGTGCTCAATAAACATTTGATAAGTGAAGAATAAATGAACTGTTCTTTTGGAGGCAAGTAGTCAATAAAAGGGAGGTTCCTGGGAGGGATCCATTCCCAGAATGCTGGTTTAGCACACACCTATAATCAGGCCAGAGTTGCCCAATAGCTAGCATATGCTCTCCAGAGGTTTGGACCATGCCTGCCTGTCTCCCTGTGACTCCTTATGGCTCTGGGACAATAGAAACATGCATGGTAGAAACCAGTACAGAAGCACTCTCTGGAGCCAGTGTTAGGCCCCCAAGCAATGTAAGCTCCCCAAAAACCTAGAGGGACTGATGGATTTCAGTCAACTGGCCATATGCCTATATTATTATTATTATTATTATTATTATTATTACTATTATTTAAATCTTTCTACCTAGTATATAATAAAAATATTTTGTTAAAACAATGGTGATGTATAGGGCTGTTATGTGTTTAGTAGCCTACTTGGGTACCAGAGGTATGTGAAATATCTGACCAACATTCTCAAATCCTGGGGTATATCACTAGAGAAGAAGAGAGTGGTTCAGCTTGGGGTAGATGGTGGAGGGAAAGGCCATGGTGGGAGGCTTTGTTTTAAATTTCAGCATCCCTAGGGTAGCTGGAGTGTGGAAACAGATGCATATATGTCTGAGTCCTCACAAGATCCAAAAGATGAACTCCCATAGGTGACCTGACTCTGGGCAGTCCAGAGGAGTTACTGTGAAATGGCACTTCCCTTTCTCTAGAAAGAGAGCTGGTCCAGTCTGATTTCAGGTCTCCAGGCCTTATTCTACACTCACCCTAAGTCTCAGTGCTGCAGCTTTCTGTCTGAGAGGAGAGAAGTCCCTCACAAGATGACATTGATGGTTGCTGAAGGGAGTGCAGAGACCTCTTACTGCTAGGGTCTGTGGCCATTATCTATTTGGTTAACCTTAACAGATAGAGTGGCCTTCTCATCTCATTTAGAAATCTTCCCAAAGGCTTGCTTTTTGAAATGGAAGAAAATGGAGATATGGTGATAGCTCTTGGAAGAAGTCACGAAGCACAGAAATTACAAACTTTTAGGAAAGGAATGCATCTAAGGAACAGAAATTATTACTGGTGCAGAGTGCTGGGCTCCTGTTACCTAAGAGAGAGATTTCCATATCACCCTATCCTAGATTCCAGAAGTACTCTATGGCTGGTTCACCATCATCAATGAAACTTCTCTTCTAAACATACCAACCTAGCCCCCTACCACCCAACTCTTGTGTTGCCTCTCAGCCCCAGATAGGATATGAATTCTCCATGGGCTTTGGTCCAGCAATTCCCATGTATGCTTTGAATGTTGATTTGTCTGGAAAAAAAGGGCTTTACTTATTATACAAAACAAGAGAACAATCACTATTGTTAGTAAAGCCAACAAGAAGAAAGTGCTGGTGGGGTGAGAAATAGTTACAGATGATGCAGCTTCTAACCTGAAAAATAATACAAGAAGTCATGGCCATCAAGCCTTGGAGAGGGTCTTGGAACCTGGAAGGAAGGATTTCTCATTTGGTGATCACTGTAGAAATGGCAATGTGAGAACCCTCCCTGATAAATTGATTTGTTCAGGTAAGTATGGGAGGTATCCATGAGAATGGCCAGGAGAGTCACATAGACCCTACTACCACCTTGCCCCAGCAGCCCCTCCTCAACCCCCCACCCCTTTCTCCTGGCAGAAGAGGTCATTCTGCTGGTGGGGAGCAAGAACCTTCCAGCCCCCAGGCTAAAAACAAGGACCTTGAGACCAAGGATTCTACTTCTTACTCCTAATCTCTGAATATAAATTAAGCCAAGTCCCACAATGTAAAGAGTTGGCTGGTGTGTCTCTGGAGCAAATGCAGAGACTTCAGAGTTCCCATCCCCACAGTTAGGAGCTGAGTATTAAGAGGAACTTTAATGGAGCCTACACCCACAGGATGATCTAACCCCCCCCCCCCCCCCCGCCCGCCCCCCAGCAGTTCCAGCCACTAGGGGGAGACACCCCCTATTTGTTTTCCTGCTAGAAAGGTTGGGCAACAGAAAGCAAGACACGTACAGCCACGATGAGGAAGTCCAGCCAGCACCAGGCATTGGTGAAGAACTTCACAAAGCCGTAGGCCGTCCACTTGAGCAACATCTCCAGGATGAAGATGTAGGTGAAGACTTTGTCAGCGTATTCCAGGATGGTTCGGATGGTCTTCCTCTGCTCAATGTAGATGTCTTCAAAGGCCTATAAGAGAGGCAGCAGCTGCCTACTATAGTGCTGAAAGGTAAACAGGCACTGTGGGAAGCACTGCCATGGCAGGCAGCTCCTCCCACGAGTGCTGGCCTATCATCAGCTTCCTGCCTCTTCCACTTTCCTTCCCTGCTACACATTTTATTTATCTATTGTGAGTACAATATATTCAATACAGTGTTGAGTACTGAATCCAGGGCCTTGAGCATGCTAGGCAAGTGTTCTACCACTCCTTGAGCTACATCCCCAGCCCAGTGTTTGTTTGACTGATTGATTTTTTAGTGTTTTGCAGTACTGGAGATTGAACCCAGGGACACTTTACCACTCAGCTACATCCCCAGCCCGTGTTTTATTTTTTATCAGCATCATTGAGGAATAGTTCACATACCATATAATCCAGCCATTTAAATGATTGTGATTCAATGACTTTTACTATATTCAGAGTTAGGCATTCATCAAAATTTTAGACCATTTTCATTATCTCAACAGAACTCCCATACCCTTCAGCTGTCCGCCCCACCCTCACCACTTCCCTAGTCTTTGGCAACCACTAATCTACCTTCTGTCTATAGATTTGCCTATTCTGGACATTTCATATAAATGGGACTGTATATAATGTGGTCTTTTGTGACTGGTTTCTCAACTAAACATAAACCTTTCAAGGTTCTTCCATGCTGTTGCCTGTATCATCAGTACTTCACTCTTTTTATGGCATAAACATATTTAAATTATACGTATGTCACATTTTGTTTAGCCTTTATGAGTTGATGAAGATTTGTATTGTTTCATTTTTTTCGGTGATTATGAATAATGCTGCTTTGAATGTTTGTATGTGAGTTTTTATGTGGAAGTATGCTTTCATTTTTCTAGGGTATATGCCTAGGAATAGAACTGCTGTTAATTCTATGTTGAATTTTTTGAGGAACTGTCAAACTGTTTTCCAAATTGGTTATACCATTTCATATTTCTATAAGCAGTGTATAAGTGTTCCAATTTCTCTACATCTTCACTAATATTACATATATGACAATATCTTTTGTTTCCAATCCCTTGATACCATAGGTATGGGTGGAGGACCACAGGGATGGGAGACACTTCAGTGAAGAAAACTGTAGTATGGCTTTCCTCTCTGATATTCATCAGTGACATAATTCTCTGATATGAAGGTATGAGCATTCCCATTTCCAGAGTGTATGGGGTGATGTTAAGAGAAGGAATGCCTACATAGCAAAAACAAAAACAAAAAAATATGGAAGTGGAAAAAAGTCCCCTGTGAGATAATGGGAGGTGCCTGCTCTGAACAGTTCCAGAAGGAAGTCTAGAGTTCAACTGTCGGCAACCTCATCTTCCAAAATGGAGGCACGTGAACATTAGGCGCTCCAGTTCATCAGTGGTCAGTGGGCACAGAAGTCATGGAATCCACAATCCTTCTCAGGGGCTAAGAACAAATAAATACCATCTGATCAATTAAAAAAGCAGCAGCTTCTATGTCAGGCTTTCCCTTAACGCCATTTGTTAGAAATTCACTCTAAGGGTCCCCTCACTCTGAGGTCTCACTATAACTATGCTCTAGAAGCTATAGTTCCCCTTTGCTGTTCTTAAGTCTTCTGCCTATTATGGCACAGGTCTTCCTGTACTGAGTTAAGGTATCCACTATTTGCTCATCCATGACAAATACAAATTGTCAAAGGTAAGCAGGGAAGAAAGTTCAAAACTTTTGCTGTGCTGCCGCTTTATTCTTTTTGTGGAGTCAGGAAAGAAAAGCAGCAAGGGATGGAGTGTGTTGTTATTTTGTGTTTTTGTTTACTTACTAGATTTGAAGAATAATGATGATGACCATAATAAAATATGCTTTCTGAGTCACCTGCCCTAGTCTGATCCTTCTACTCCTCAGAGGCAGAGACCATGCTGCTGTCACTGTGCCAGGAAGCATGGCATGAATGCTCGTTGATGCAAAGGATTACCCAGGACAGGTGGGACAATCTGGCTGCCCCTCGCTCAGATCGCAGCTCCCATACCATCTTCTGGGCTTCCTGTAGAGTCCTGATGCCTTTCTGCATGACCCTCCACTCCTCATGGCCTGGTCAGAAAGTTGTCTCCTTTGTCCTTGGGCTTCTTATTATACACTACTGCCTCTGTCAGCTTCTTTTAATCTTTTACTCACAAGTCAGTGAAACTTCTTGAGTTACTGTCTTATCTTTAACACCAAATTTGGGTTTTCTGCCTTACTGCTATTATTATTTTTTGCTTCTAGATTAAGCTTGATTTCCTACTCACATGAATGTGTCCACTCACTTTAAAAAATATTTCAAAATTCTATACTCTTCACTTTTCCTTTAATGAAAGGAGGAAATTGTGTGCTGCCTTTAGTCCCTTTGTTCTCAAATCTACTCAGTCATAAATGACTCTCTCACACCAGACCCTGTCTAGGTGTCCTCAGGGATAACCAGGCTAAAAATGAGAGCAAATGCCAAGACCTTGTCCTCACAGGGAAGGTACCTGTGTGTTCAGCACCCTGAATGCCTCACTAAAGAATGATGAGCATTTAGGGCAATATGTATATAAATAATCTCTGTACCAGAGATCTGACTCTCCCATCGTTTGATAATGTGGGTTCTCCAAAACCAGTAAGGTGAAGGGAGTGGGAGGAGGAATACTACCTCCCTCATCTTGTGTGACTGAAATGTAAAGAACAAGAAACTTGGGGTGTTAGGTGAGAGAGGGAAGTTCATCGAGGAAGTTGCTTAGGCTGGAGTGAAGGAGGCAGTGAGGACACATGGTAATCTGTGTGCTCAGCCTGATGAAAAGGGGGCCTCGGGCTTGTGAAGATCAGGCTGTGGGTAAGTGTGAATTCTAATCCCCAAAGCTCAAAACACCAGCCTGAAATACTTTAACGGATGATTATCCTCAGGGCCACAGCTCATCTGTACTTTTTTAAGATATTGAGCTTGGGCCCCATACAGCCTCTTCCCACTGGTTTCTCTTTACCCTTCCCCAGCCAAACCCTCATCATATTGTCCCCTGGACCTCACCAGGGCACCACTGCTGAGCAGAATCATGAAGATGATGAAGGTCTCAAACCAATTGTGCTCCACGATGAGGAAGCAGGTTTTCCGCAGGATCCACCATGACTTGCCTAGCCCTTCCTCAATGTTGACCTGGCAGCACTTGAATCGCTGGACACAACCTGGCACCAGTGTGAGAGGAGGTCAGACTGTGGAAACTTGCCCCACCCAGACCTGCCCCTTCCTTCATCTCCCAGGCCCCACCACACAGCAGAGAGAACAGTGGCTGAATCAGAATATCTGATTCAGGTATGGAGACAGTGGAAGGGCTGAGGCTATACTACAAAGGTATACTACAAAGGGTAAGGCCTTCTGGAGTCAGGAGACAGGCACAGCCACAACAGAAGAGGACTTTCTCATGGCAGAGTCTGGGTTGATACCAAAAGCAGACAGACAAAAGAGAAGCTGGAGAAGAGAAACTTATATGTCAGAATTGAGTAGGGGAAACAGTATCAACTTTCCTCAAAATGGGGGGTTGGGACCAAAGTCCTTGAAGATAGCCACCAAGCGCCCACCACCTGGCAAAGACATGTCCATGACCAGTGCATGTGCTCACTCCTCTCCTTGCCCCTTTTACCTTCAGTGAAGCAGGCATCTGGATCCAAGTATTCCTCGGGCTGTTCCACAGGAACTTCTTCTACTTCTGGCTTGATATCAATGGTGCTTCCTTCCGAGGAGCTCGTATCATCCAGTTTCTAGATATGCAAGGAAAAGAGAGATGAAGCAACTCTGCAGCAACATGTCCACTTGACATGTATGACTAGTGGGGATGGGCAAGATGTAATTCTTCTCTATAATTCCTATTATAGCTCATCACCATTCAACTCATTATGAGCAGATCAAAACCATGAAGCCCTCAAAAATTCTGTCGGGATGAGATATAACAACAAAATCCACTTAGAGAAGACAGTGACCCAGCCTAAGCCACATGTGGCCCTGGGTTGATCTCAGGCAGATTAATGGCAGGGAAGGACTTAATGGTTTACTCCAGTCTCTATTCCAGATGTTTCAGAAGCAATGGAGCTAACCCAGACTACTTCAGGGACTCAGTCATCAGGGGAGGCATGATACTAGTGGGTAGAATTGGTTTTCAAAGTGAACTGGCTTTTGAAGAATCTACCAAACCCAGAGGTGAACCAATTCCTGGGGTTGACAGAGTCCTGTTTGCCCTTTCATATAGGATCAAGGCTGGTATCTAGGCTGGGACCTTACATCTTTGCTGCCTTCAGGATCTGACTCGCTGCTAACATCTTCTGTGTTGAGGTTCTCAAAATCAGACTCGCCTACAGCAATAGGCACCCGTACAGTCAAGTTGGGATTGTTGATGAAGGACATGTGGTCCTCATCAATGATATACTTCTCCACGCTGCTGCCAATGCCACTGGTTGTACCATTGCCATTCTTCTGGAAGTCACCATTCCGGTGAATGTCTGCACCTGTATGGTTGGCGATACAGTTGGCCTTCTTTTCATATAACTCATCCAGAGGTTTTACTTCATCTGCCTCACGCTGCTTAAAATGAGCCTGCATGAAGGCATGCACTTTAAGTTTGGTCCAAGCCACACCCTTCTTGATGCGGATTACTGAGATCTGTAGGTTGTTCATTTCCCCATCATCATCTGTGGCTGCCAGGTTGTCTGCACTGAAGGAGCTCAGAAGCAAGGCCAGAAAGAGGTTCAGCACCTATACCAGTAGCATTAGGAAAAGAAGTGATATAGAATGGTCTTAGGAAAAGTTATCCTGCTATACTAGGGATTGCAAATTAGAAGCCAACAGAATTCATGTAATAGATTCAAGAATTTCTTTCTCTCTCTCTTTTTTTTTTTTTTTTTGGTACTGGGGATTGAACCCAGAGGCACTTAACCAGTGAGTCACATCCCCAGCCATTTTTTATATTTTATTTAAGAGACATAGTCTCTCTAAGTTGCTTAGGGCCTCGCTAAGGTATTGAGGCTGGCTTTGAACTCTTGATTCTCTTGCCTCAGCCTCCCGAGCTGCTGGGATTACAGGTATGCACTGCCACATTGGGACAGATTCAAGAATTTCTGTTGTGTTTCGTTGGCCTGAATAGTATTTTAAATGCTCATGTCACCAGGTGGAAATTGTTTTGTTTTAATTTTAATGCAAGCAGTCTAGCATCTCTTTTCTTGGCTATTTTATAGTTTTACAATTGTACACATGTATCCCAAAATATACTACTTCTCTTATAACCAGAAAAAGCAAAGATTGTATTCATTTTGATTAGAAAACTCTCTGAAAATAAAAATAGGTGGAATTGGACTTTGGGGAAGGTCAGAGAGTCCATAGATGCCATATATTCATAAGGAATAGCCCACATTATGGGAAAAATAATTAGGCTTGGTGAGTCACACTTCCATACAACAAATAAAGAAGGTAGAACTGAAATATATTTCATATCAGCTTATTTTAAGAATGAATTTTGAGGTTATGAGTGTAGCTCAGTAGTAGAATGTATACTTAGCATGTGTGAGATCCTAGCTTTGAGTCCCAGTACCACAAAACAAAAGAAGAATAACTTTTCTTTGCTTCCTAACATTTATAAAAATAAAATAACTGCCAGTCATTATAGTGTGTGCCTGTAGTGCTAGTTACTTGGGAGGCTAAGGCAGGTGAATGGCTTAAGTGCAGGAGTTTGGGCAGCATATTGAGACCTCATCGCAACAAAACAAAATTAAATAATTTAAAATAAAACAACAACACTAGCAAGACAATGATGGTGTCTTTTGTGTTCTATGACATAGCCAAATATCAAGCCACCAGATACAAGCTTTATGTATTTTTGTTTTAATTTCCTGTTTTATTTTGCCATGTATAGTGGCACCTGCCTGTAATCCCAGCAACTCAGGAGTGTGAGGCAGGAGGATTGCAAGTTCAAGGCCAGCTGTAGGAACTTAGCAAGATCCTAAATAGATAAATAAATAAATAGGACTGGGGGTGTAGCTCAGTGGTAAAGTGCTACTGGGTTTAACCTCCAGTACCCCTCACCAACAATTCACTTATTTTTATTAAATCCAACTTTGAAAAGTGGGAGAGGTCTTCACTTCCTGATTTAATTTGTCCTTTACTTTGTCATACTCTGGAAGAAGAGTAGGGCATATATATTAGGTAGAGATAACAGTGTATGCTGAGTAAGGGAGTAGAAATAATAAACTGTAAGTATTTGGATTATTTTGCCATTTGTAGAATTAAAAAGAAATTGACAAAATGGAATAGCAAAGAGCTTGGAAGGCCAAGCCAAGGGATGTAAATTTTATTTAATTGGATCCACCATTTGTTTGTTTGTTTTTGTGTTACTGGGGATTGAACCCAGGACCTGTACTTGCTAGGCAAGTGTTCTACCACTGAACTACATCCTCAGCTCCCCCTCCTCTTTTTAAATTTTATTTTGAGATGAAATCTTGCTAAGTTGCCTAGGCTGGCCTTAAACTTGCAATTCTCTGCCTCTGTCTTCCAAGTAGTGGGATTACAGGTGTATGCCACCAAACCCAGGTCCACTATTAGTTTTTGAATAAAGGAGACACAGAAAATGACAGATTTGAGCAAGTCATTCCTATTTGTTACATATAGAGGAGGCTGGAAGCTAGAAAGCTCTTGTAGGCATGAGCTGATAAGGTCTGGATCAAGCTATGGTAGTCCCAAATCTTAGTACGTATGAGTCTCTAGCAGAGGATAGACCTTTGTTAAAATACATATCCTTGGCCTACCTTGAAGAGACCCCGATTCAGCAGATCTGGTGTAGGGCCTGGGACTGGGCTTTTATTAATGAATGAGTCTCAGGTGATTATGATGCAGGTGGTCTTCAGACCACACTTTTAGAAATACTGCATGGATTATAGAAATGCAAAGGAAGGGGTCAATTATAAAAATATAATGAAGAAAGATGTATGTGTAGGAATGCCATGAAAAAAGACATGTGAAGTAAGATGTAGTGAAGAAAGATACATTTAAAATGCATTAGGTACTTGCTGGCAGTACAGAGAAAAGAGAAAAGGCTCCAAAGTTATAGGATCCTAGAGACTAGATGGGCAAAGGGACAGAACAAAAGGGAACCTGGAAAAGTGTCATGGGGGTAGAGATGATTTTAGCATGTGCTCAGGTGTCTGGAAGAGGATGTGGGGAGATGTCCTAGAGACAATAGAGAGGTTGGTGAGGTAAGTGGTAAGAAATGTTGATACACTACATGCCAGGAAGCAAGAGTATATTCCCCAAAGGAGGGAAAAAGATTTAGAGGCAACAGAAAAGAGGGAAAGATGGCTGGAAATGGAAAATGGGATGGATTACAGAAATATCATGGTAGTTAATTTTACAGGTCAAATGAAAGCATTAGGATAGTATGTCTGGTTCAGAGGATGGTAAGTAGGATCCCTCAGCTGGCACATTTCTTTTTTTGGTATTGGGGATTAAACCCAGGGGCACTTAACCCCTGAGCCACATCCCTAGCCCTTTTTATATTTTATTTAGAGACAAGGTCTTGCTAAATTGCTTCGAGCCTGGCTAAATTGCTGAGGTTGGCTTGGAACATACAATCCTCCTACCTCAGTCTCCTGAGCTGCTGGGATTAGAGGTGTGTGCCACTATGCTCAGCTGGCATATTTCTTTATAACAAAAAAGGGAAAGGAAATAATATAGATGAGTTCATAAGGAATCATTTGAGCTTGCCATCTTCTAGTCTTCCTTGCTCTATACTTGCAAGTAGGATTTGGAGACCTGATCCATAAATTGTGACTTCTCAAATTGTGGTGTGCACATGAATCACTAGGAGATCTTGTTACAAATGTAGATTCTGATTCAATAATTTTAGGGTGGGGCCTAAAATGCTACATTTCTAGCATACTCTAATGCAATCTTACTGCTGCTGTCCTTAGATTATGTGTTGAAAAACAAGTTATTAAAATTTCTGCTGGTGAGGGGCTGGAGTTGTGGCTCAGTGGTAGAGAGCTTGCCTGGCATGTGTGAGGCCCTGGGTTTGATACTCAGTAGCACATATAAATAAATAAAATAAAAGATCCATTGACAACTAAACAAAATATTTAAAAAAATCTCTGCTGGTGATTCTTCTATACACAGAGGCAGAAAACAGGCAGGTGGAGGAGCAGAAAAAAACAAGAAAGTGATTTCCCATTTATACAGATAAAAATCAAACACTAAGATAGTTTAGATCAGTGGTTTTCAATGTAGAGTAATTTTGTACCCCAGGGACATTTGGCAATGTCTGTAGTCTTTTTTGATCAACCCAATTTGGGGGATGCTACTGGCAGCTTGTGGGCCAGGGATGCTGTTAAGTTCTACAATACACAGGACAGTCTCACAACAAATAATTGTCTGGCCTAAGATGTTAACAGTGCCAGGGTGGAGAAATCCAAGTTCAGAAAAAGGAATTTTTTTTTGATAGTTGAAAGAGCATAGGCTTTGTAGTATAGGTTCAAATAGAGGCCTTGATATTTAACAACCATGTGATCTTGGGCAAATCACTTAACTTATGTTGAGTTTTGTTTTTTTAACTATGAAAAAGGGTTGGCAGGCTGTGGTGTGTCATGACTTAACAGGTACTCTTTGAAAAACCTGTCTCTCCCTCATTTGTATCTTAGGGTTCCTGGGCCAAGGAAGAACAAATGTCAACAGACATGGAAGGTGATAGAGGGACTATGCAGACTGGGTTTCTGGGCTAAGGGTGGGATGATCAGGGCAAAGAACAAAAATTTTTTATGAATTAGTACTAACCACCAAGTTGCCAATAACCATGACCATCATGAAAACAATGAGGCACATGGCCTGGCCTGCCACCTCCATGCAGTCCCACATGGTCTCAATCCACTCTCCACATAACACTCGAAAGACAATGAGGAAAGAATGGAAAAAGTCATGCATGTGCCAGCGAGGGAGTTCACAGTCCTGGTTGATCTTGCAGACACATTCTTTGTAGCTTTTCCCAAAGAGCTGCATTCCCACTACCGCAAAGATGAAGACAATAATGGCCAGCACCAGGGTCAGGTTGCCCAAGGCACCCACGGAATTTCCAATAATCTTGATCAGCATGTTCAGGGTGGGCCAGGATTTGGCCAATTTGAAGACTCGGAGCTAAGGAGAAAATAAACAAACAAAAACTAAATGATACTCAATCCATTTTCTTACCGTGTGACCAAAATAATAACATATTAAATTTGTAAGCTCAGCTTAAATTTATTTAACACCCTTGAGAAATTCCCAGAAGTTTCTTTGTGTCTCAGATTAAAAGGGGAGAAATGAGGTACAGATAAGAGAAAACTAATTTCAACAGTAAATAAAAAATTTAGAGCTAGGATCTAAGAATGCTATCTCTAGTTCTTTGTATTAGATCCTGAGTCCATCTGCTTTTTAAAAACTCTCACATGAACACATCTCTTTCCTACTGATTTCCCCTTGATGTCTCAAGGTACATGTCAAGGAAAATGTGATTTGTGGGAAACCAAAATATCAGTATGGCAAGGACAATGAAAAGAAGTTATCTATCACCTTAAAAAGGCAAGCATTTAAAAATTCTAAGTTTGACTGGGCATGGTAGTGCATGTCTGTAATCTTAGCAGCTTGGAAGGCTGAGGCAGGAGAATTGCAAGTTCAAAGCCAGCCTTAGCAATTTGGTGAGACCCTAAGCAACTTAGGAAGATCCTATCTCAAAATAAAAAATTTAAAAAGGGGAGGGATGGGGCTCACTGTTAAGTGTCTCTGGGTTCAATCACAGGTACAAAACAAACAAACAAACAAACAAAAACCCCCCAAAAACCAAAACTAAGTCCAATAAATAATCAATGAATGCTATGCAATTTTGTGATATGCTCAGAATTACTTGGAAAAAGTAGAGACAGTTCTATATATACCACACATCTTAGGTTAATTCAGAGGACAAAACTTTTGTACCTGTCAATCATTCTGATATTCTGTAATGCATGATTACAAGATCTTGGCAAATAAACTCAGAATTATAATGTATAAAACCCAAATAACCAATAACTGATACATAATATAATAGGAATTTTGCTAGAAGGCAATAGCAGTGATTCTTGAGTCTTATCTGAGATGGGTTGCCTTATGTGTGTATCTGGGCCACTCATTTATTTTCCCTGCCTGACTTCTAATGTATTCAGAGAATTAATTTTATGGTCTTTATCTTTCATTTCATCCATTTATAATTGAGATAACAAGAACTAGTGCCTGCCAGGAGTGGTGGCGCACGCCTGTAATCCCAGCACTTGGGAGGCTGAGGCAGGAGCATCACAAGTTCAAAGCCAGCCTCAGCAACTTAGCAAGGCCCTAAGCAACTCAGTGAGGCCCTGACTCTAAATAAAATACAAACTAGGGCTGGGTCAATGGTGGAGTGCCCTGGGTTCAATCCCTAGTACAAAAAAAAAAAAAAAAAAAAAAGAATTAGTCCCAAAAAGTCAACTGTGGGATAGATTTATACCAGTTACTAGTAAGCAGAGGTTTCAGAAACTTGGGCAGATGTCATTTGTGACTTGCACCAAATGAAATCTCCGTTTTATAAATAGTTTCATTCTATTCCAATTCTCTTTCTTTGATCTGAATATCCTGACGAAAAAACCTTAAATCCTTTCAGTTGCAAGTACTTCAGTATCTTCCCGATTGGGAGAGAAAACCCTAAACTATTCTGATGCCAATGAGGCAGCAGTGAGCTTGAGTGAGATACTCCCAATGTAATGTTTCTTCAGGGACTTACTCAGCACATAACTTTTATGACACTACAGGTATCTCTTTTGAAAATTAACTACTCCTTCAGAGTCATTTTAGTAATTTGCACATTAACTTCAAATACGTTAACAAAAAATTCTTAGCTAATAAAGTGGAAAACCCAATGTTCAACAACTAATTTCGATATAATTAAAAAAAAAACTTATTCTGAATTTGTGGAAGGGGTCACCATGACAAAAGAAACAAGGAAAATCATCTTCGAAAATGGAGAAATTCTTTCCTTTTCAGGGGATGCTCAGATAAAGAAACAGTTCCTTAGCAAAACCAAATTAGACCTCAGAAAAGCCCTTGAGAGGCCTTTCTCTTTTAGGTTAGTATTATTTCCTGGTGAAATTCCCCCAATTCATTTTTGTTTGCTTATTGATTTAAAAAACTGACTTAAAGTATGCATATAATGGGAAAGTTTTCAACCTTTTAGTAGCTAAGTCAACTAAATTACCAAATGGAATTGGGAGAAGAATACAGCTAAGGCTTTTTTTTTTTTTTTTTAACACAATTAAGTTCACTTATACAAAACTCTTTTTAGTAGTTGCAAGATAGGAAATTAAAAGAAATTGGAGAAATATAGAATACCAATCGGAAAGATCGCAGCACCGAAAGTCCCTCCACGTCTGCTAGACCCAGTTCCATTAAACTGAGGGAGACAATAAATCCATCAAAAATGTTCCAACCTTCTTGGAAATAATAGTAGGGATCCATGGCTATGAGCTTCAGGAACATTTCTGCTGTAAAAATTCCAGTGAAAACCTAAAGAAGGGGAGGCAGGAGGTAAGGAAAAGAAATAAAAGAGAATGCCTTTATCACTATCATTGATTGCAACATGTCCAAGAAGCTTCCAGAGGCAGACTTGGTTTCTGCATCCATAGATGCCAATACCTGAATATCCCACAAGCACCCCATATGATGCAGGAAAATCTCCCTATTTTCCTCTTTAATGAAGACCTCAGCCCCAGCGTTCCCATCTTTGTTGTCAGAATTACTCAATTCAGGGGCTGTGGCTGTGGCTCAGTGGCAGAGTGCTTGCCTGGCACATGTGAGGCCCTGGGTTCAATCTTCAGTACCACATAAGAATAAAATAAATATAATAAAGATATCGTGCCCATCTACAACTAAAAAAAAATAATGTGATTACTCAAATCACACTGTTCAGAGGCAGTTAAATCATCTAAGCAATGTTAACTGCATACAAGATAACTCCTTTTAAGAGTCAGCTGTCCCTTTCAATGTATATGCTGGGGATATTTGCTTTAAAAAACTAATCACTTTCAGCCAGTCATGGTGGCCCCTGCCTGTAATCCCAGTGACTGAGGAGGATGAGACAGGAGGATTGTAAGTTTGAGACCAGCCTAGGCAACTTGGTGAGATGCTGTCTCAAAATAAAAAAAGGCCTGGAGGTGTAGCTCAGTGGTGGAGCACCTGCCCAGCATGGAGGAGGCCCTGGTTTCAATCCCCAGTACTGCAAAACAAAAAGAACAACACAACAAATCATTTTTTTTTATACCTTTACTTTACTTATTTATTTTTACGTGGTGATGAGGATTCAACCCAGTGCTCACACATGCTAGTCAAGGGCTCTACCACTGAGCTACAATCTCAGCCCCAACAAATCATTCTTATAGAAGTAGACAGTAGTTACCAGAGGCTGGGGAGGACGGGGAAGAAAGAGAGGGAGAGAGGTTGGTCATTGGGCACAATGTTAGTTAGACAGGAGGAAAGAGTTCTGGTGCTTTGGCACCCCAGCATGCCCACAGTTAGCAATAATGTGTCCTGTATTTCAAAACAGCCAGAGAAGACTTTGTTCTCATTCCAGAGAAATGATAGTGGAAGTAATGGATGTGCTAATTGACCTGAATGAATCATTACACAATATATATATATACATGAATTGAAACATTACATGGTACCTCATAAACATGTACAATTATGTGTCAATTAAAAATAAAACAAAACTTGTAAAAAAGATCATTCATTGTTATTAGTTCTTATTTGATAGTTACATGTTTTAGCAAACTAAGACATGTTCAACAGGATTTCTTAAAGTCATAAAAGCAACTGAATAGTGTCAAAAGTATGTAAAATATAGGGAAAAATATCCATAATCTCACCACTTTGCATATAATTATTGTTTTTAGGTAGTCTCTTATTTTTCATATATATTCTGAAAGCATTAAAAATCACAGAGCACATATCATCTTAGGTCTTATTTTCTACTTATCATGATCCATCCATGCTGCTATACAGTTTTTCTAACTTCTGCTTTTACTGCTGTGTAAGAGTCTACTGGTGGCTGGGTGCAGTGGCACATGCCTGTAATCCCAGTTACTTGGAGGCTGAGGCAGGAGGATCCCAAGTTTGAGTCCAGCCTCAGTAATTTAGTGAGACCCTGTCTTAAAATAAAAGAAAAAATTTAAAAAGGGCTGGGGGTGTATTTCAGTGGTAGAGTACCCCTGCATTAAATCCCTAATAACACACACACATACACACACAAATTCTACTGGTGCCCACCATGCATGATGCCCTGGATTCAATCCCTTGCACTGAAAAGAAAAAGAAACTTTGGTACTACTTCCTTTTTGATTTTTTCAATATTTTAATGATGTAAGAAGTATTAGGTTTGCAGTTTACTGTGTGCAAGAATGATTTCTTCTCTATGTTCCCCTCCTCCCATTCTTCTAACTGACAGAGCACCTTGTGTTTCCCAAGGCCTTCTTATCCTGCAGGCCTTATTAAGGTAGCATACAGGAGGAAAGCTGAATCCCTTGAGTGTCCCCTATGAAAAAAGCAACACCCTCTCGGACACGTAACAGACACTTACTGAATACTACGCTTCTAGAGGAGAGAATTTTTCATGCAATGGGTTTACAACTATCATAATAAATTAGTACTTGTAACAACTACCTGATCACCAAGTTTACATGTGAGGAAGTTTAAGGAAAGCTTTGAAAACATAGTCTGAGGAGAACTGAGAATAGTAAAAAAGGCTTACATTACACATGCTGTTTAGATATATGTTGAATTAATATATATCAGTAACAAAATAGAAGGACTTGATAGAAACACATCAAAATGGATAAACGGGCTATCTGGTTGTTTGGTATCTCTATACTTTTCTGTGGCTCCTCATTTTTCTAATTTGAAGATGCAGTATTATAAAATGGGGAAGAATTCCTAAAGAGATTCAGTTTTGCAAAATCAAAGCTCCTAGTACACGATAAGCATCTGCAGATGGAACAGTCCCCATCCCCCAGGTTAAGGCAAAGTAGGGGCAGCTAATCAAATCCTGATGTATATTTCATCCTTTGAGCGAATCCAGCTTAATTTTCTGCATCTAGAAATGTTAGCCTGCTTAACAAACACTAAGCAGAGACTTGATCTATTATCCCATTGTCTCCTGGTGAACACACAGGAAGTGCTCAATAATAAGCACTAGCTGACTGACCATAGAATAGTGCACCAGGGAAACTCTAGTTCCGACAGGGAACTCAACAATTACACAGTTAACATGGTGCTGCCTGTAACTGGAATGAATGATTCTGGATGCCTGGCAGGAACAAACTGTTCACAGAGGCCAGCTGCCACATTGCTTTGGCACATGGTATACTGCTATTAGTTGGGCTGTACGTCAAAATGCATCTGGAACTATTAGTTGTGTGACAGAATTATTTTTTTAAAGACTGAGACAAGTGCTGGGTGCAATGGCGTATTCCTATAGTCTCAGTGATATGGGAGGGTGAGACAAAGATTGCAAGTTCAAGGCCAGTATCAGCAAGTTTGAGGCAAGCCTGGGCAGCTCACCCTGTCCTAAATTAAAAAATAAAAAGGGCTGGGGACGTAGCTCAGTGGTAGAGCACACCTGAGTTGAGTTCCCAGTATTGCCAAAAAAAAAAAAAGGGGTGGGGGCAATGATGGATTAAAGGTTATCCCTATAGTAACAGTCTTTTTTTTTTTTCTTTTTTTGTGGTGCTGGAGATTGAACCCAGGGCCTTACAGTAACACTCTTATTTGCACTGTGATATGCTTCTAGAGGTGAAAGGAACTTATAAGCTGCAAATCAGCAATTGTACATGTGTCAATCTTGTGAATGTCATCAGATATTCACCTAAGAATTTACGTTCTAGCACCATCATTCTCAAAGTATAGTTGAGGATCCTTGGGATCCCTAAGATCCTTTCAAGGTATGTGAAGTCCTTTTCCAACTACGTTTCTGTGTGAGGCCAGGTTTTATTCCTATACTTGAACCAAAACAATCTATCACAATGGACTGAAAGTAGAAGTGGTTAAGAGAATCTAGTTATATTCTATGAAGTCAAAACACATGAAAAAAACTGCAAAAATGTCAAATAATGCCATTCCTATTTTATCCTAGAAAACAGTTTTTCCCTCCATAAAACATTATTTATGCAAACGGGTAATAGACATGTTATTGTGATTTTTTAAATATGACTTTTTAAAAATTTACCACTTTAATTTCAAATATGGTATATGTTGGTAGGTATAATCAACAGAAATAAAAGCTCTTAGCTCTTTTTAAGAGTGTGAAGACCAAACTATGATTGAGAATCATTGCTTCAGTAGAATATTCTGAATTCCCAGTCATCATGTCTTTCTAGTTTGGACAAGCCCCTGGGCACAGGCTTTTTAACAGCTAAGTGTCCTAGGATTGGGGTTTTCATCTGGGGTCATTCTGGAGTTTGGGAAGTACAGGGCAGAAGCACTAATCTCCTTCTGCCTAACCTGCACCTGCTAATGAAGTTTAGGTTCAACTGGAAGTGACTTGCATTGGCATGTTCCTCTTCTTATCCTCAGAAGGGGGTTAATCAGTGTCTGTTTTACAGTAGGCTACTCTCCAAAGCTAATGAGAATTTGTTAAAAGCCCTGTGTGGGGTTGGGTTTGTGGCTCAGTGGTACAGCACTTGCCCAGCATGTGTGAGGCAATCCTAGCACCATTTCTGTCTCTCTCAGACAGACAGACAGACAGACAGACACAGACAGACAGACACACACACACACACACACGCCCTGTGTGTATCATAATGGAGACATGGAATGACAATATAGGACCATGAAAAATGATGGTCTCTTAAGAGCTCAGTAACCAGGAGGCAGGGTAACCAGCACTTCCCTCCCTCAGATCTCTGCAGCATGGAATGGCTGATTACCCAACTTGGAAGACAGGCACAAAAATGTAAAGATAAGGATATTCATGCAGGGAAAGTGTATCTATCTGAATCAACTGGGGTAGGGGAAATAAGAATGTGCAGGGTAGGGTTGGAGCTATAGCTCCATGGCAAAGCACTTGCCTAGCGCATGTGAGGCACTGGGTTCAACCCCCAGGACCACATAAAAATAAACAAATAAAATAAAGGCATGCTGTCCATCTACAAACACAAAAAAAAAAAAAAAAAAAAAAAAAAGAATGTGCAGCATGGCTGGTTAAGTACTCAAAAAGAGGTAAGGGCAAGGGGCTATAGGGACAGATGAAAGAAAAATTAAAAACTGAATAGAATTCCTTTTGAATGAAAATTTAGTTGGCTATGGTTAAGAAATTAACAAATGAATGTTGATTCATATGTGCTTAGTAAATGAGGAAAGTAAGTTTCTTTTCTTTTGTTTAGAATCTCAGAAATTAAGAAACTTTCATATGTCGGTTGAAGCTTGTGCCATTCTTTCAAGCAGTAATCTCCTTCTGCCTAACCTGCACCTGCTGATGAAGTTTAGGTTCAATTGGAAGTGACTTGCATTGGCATGCAAGTAGACTTGCATTGGCATGCGTTTCTCTAATTACTAGAGATGATGAGCACTTTTTCATATATTTCTTGATTGCCTGTGTATCTTAGAAGAAGAGGATTCTAAGTAGAAGGAAAAACTCCATTTGCTGAGGGAAAGCCCCGGGGTTAGATTGTGGTCAGTCCTGTAGCATCATGCCCCTGAATGATGTAGTTTTAAGCCCACAGGTGGTCATTCATGTGGAGGGAGGCTTGGTGTCAGGTGTTGGAGCCCAAATGGGGTGGCAAGGCGGCAGCCCAGCTGGGGAGTCAGTCCTTGAGGAGGTGAGATGTCTATGTAGGGGAAAAGCCTGGCATGTGCTATCAGAGCCAGGGAGAGGTGTCCACTTTGGGAGACAGTCCAATGAGGGTTATCAGAGGTAGGACAAGGAGTGTGCCACCCTAGGATGTAGGCTAGGATGACAATACCACACAGGTAGAGGCCCAAGTGGGATAGGAGGGCGTCCATGCTGGAGGGAGGGCAGGGGAGCTAGCAGAGAGTGACAATTTAAGTAGGGTGCAGATGGTATCTCTGGGTCAGGACATCTGAATGGGCTGAGGAGGAGTTCCTTGCAGGGGAAGGCACAACCTGGATATCAGAGCCCACTGATGGATGAGGAAGGTGTCCACACAGGAAGGCGGCCCACTGAGGGATGTGAGAGCCCAGATGGGTGAGAAGGATGTGATCAACCACTGAGCCAGGTGGAAAGCCTAGGGAGCAAATGAGGGAGTATGGGGTGAGGGGAGTGTCCATGCAGATAGGCCTCACCCATTGTCCAAAGAGACAGTCTGCCTTAGCAGACTACAGAGAGGTGGCCTGGTGTGGGGAGTCAGATCCAGCAGGACAAAGAGAGCTCTTATGCTGGGGAAAAGTTGCTGTGGGGTGAGAGGTTGTCCATATGCAGAAGATTCCTGTGAAGCATCAGAGTCAACTGGGGTAGGGGAAATAGTGATGGCCTGCATGGGCTGTCAGAGCTTGCAAAGTGTGAGGGGGCATTCATCTGGAAGATCCTGGCAAGGATGCTGGGGGTGGAGGCATTCACCTCTGTACATGCTGAGCACCCAGAATGGAGAGTCAGTGTCTGAACATAGTGGGGAGGGCAGCCACACTTTGACAGGTTAACAGTGGCTTTGTGATCAAGTAAGTGTATCAAAGATAATAGCAAAGGGTTTCTTATTGTTGGAAGAGTTACAAACAGAAAAAGAGCAAACTAGAAAGCACCCTGTGGGGCCTGGACTAGAACTGGAAATGTCAGTCACAGTATCCCCTCATGGTTTGTCGACACATACAGCAAGTTTGCCCTAAATGGCTCATCCTTTACCATGAGGATTGTATGTTCTCCAAGCAATATGCACACCCAGATCCCAGGTCTTAACTTTGAAATACCATTTCCATTAAAAGAATCAGGGCTTCTTGAGAAATGGCTGATTCTATTCTATTCTATTTCCAAAATGCAAAATCAGCCTGGACTATCTCATGGTACCAAAAAGCAAGGACACATCAAAGCAAGATATATCAAAAGGACACAGAAGTTAATCTAAAGGGCCTCCCAATGGTCAAACCAGGGACAGTTTAAATGTCAAAGTAGATGACATTAATGGATTATAAACTCATTGGATAAAACCGAAAACCATGAATTCACACTGACATAAAGGAATAACTCAAAAGTTGAATGAACAGGATATTTAGAGAGTTTCAAAGTGTCTGCCTCATAAATACTTATTACTTATAAATGGGAAAATAGTAACTTTACAGGGAGAAGCTTGGCAGACACTATCTTTTTTCTTTAATCCTTTTTTTATTGGTTCTTTTTAATTATACATGACAGTAGAACCCATTTTGATATAATTATACAGCAGGGAATTTATCTTTTTTTTTTGCAATGTAGATTCACACGATTCATATAATCTTACATATACATAGGGTAATACTGTCTGTCTCAGTCTACTGTCATTCCTTCCCCCACCCCCTCCCATCCCATTTTCCTCTATACCATCCATACTTCCTCCATTCTTTTCTTATCTCCCCCGCCCCCCATTATGTATCAGCATCCACTGATCAGAGAAAACATTCGGCCTTTGGTTTTTTAGGCTTGGTTTATTTCACTTAGCATGACTCTCTCCAACTCCACCCATTTATCAGCAAATGCCATAGTTTTATTCTTCTTTATGGCTGAGTAATATTCCATTGTGTATATATACCACAGTTTCTTTATTCATTCTTCAATTGAAGGGCATCTAGGTTGGTTCCACAATCTACCAATTGTGAACTGAGCAGCTAAGAACACAGATGTGGCTGCATCCCTATACTTTGCTGATTTTAAGACCTTTGGGTATAAACCGAGGAGTGGGATAGCTGGGTCAAATGGTAGTTTCATTCCAAGTTTTTTGAGGAATCTCCATACTGCTTTCCAGAGGGCAGACACTATCTTAATCAAGTGATCAAACACATATTATCAGTAACAGAATAAAGGGAATTGTGTGACACCTAGTAGACACATTGAGAGGAAGACAGCCTAACTTGTGTGATATTCCTACTCAAAGGCAAAACCTACGTCTAATCATGTGGAAGCATCAGAAAAATGCAAATTGAGGGAACTTTATAAAATAACCGACCATGTAATCTTCAAAGTGTCAAGGTCATAAAGCCAGTCAAAGCCTGAGGAAGTCTTCTGGGCTAGAGAAGATTAAAGAGATATGGCAATTAAATGCAATGGGTAATTTGAGACCTGCATTCTTTTATTATACAGGTCATCACTAGGATCACTGGCAAAACCTGAAAAGGGCCTGAGAATTAGATGTTTATAATACAGTAAGGTTAACCTTCTGATTTTGAAAGTTATATGGAGAACTTTACTTGTTTATTCAAAAAACTCACACACACATTAAAGTATTTGGGGGTGATAAGGCTACGTTGTTAAGTTACTCTTAAAAGTTTCTTTATACTGTACTTGAAACCTCTCTGTAAGATTCAGATTGTTACTATAATGCACTAATAAAAAATTTAAAAATATTCAGATTGTTTAAAAATAACATCATAAACTTACTGTTGTATTCAATTGGTTAAAAAGAGACAAGAAAATAATCAAAACGTTTACCTACTATATAATACAAAGTCTATATAAGTCACATAGTCTCCCTGGGCTTTAATTTCCTCTATAAAACAGGGGAGTTGGATGGAATTATTTCTAAAATTCTTCCCATGACTAGCATTTTCTCTTTCAGGGAGTTGGAAGAGGCAGGCAACTTCAATTTGCAAAAGACTATTCTTATCTTCCCTCAAAAACATCTACGTGCCTGTCTAGGGGTCAACAGAATTCAACTCACTGTCCAGGTGGTGGGAAAAGTCTCCTCTTCCCACCCTAAGACAAGGTTGTGCTTTGCTTCAACCAAGCTTGTCAACCTCACTTTTTTCCATCCTCATTTATGTCAAAGGCTCTACCCAAATCTCCAAATCTTTGAAAATTCTTCTACTGAATTATATGAATACAGTTCCTAAGATTTATAGGATACTTTTAGATACCCCAAATATTTTTGATATATTCTTTTCTTATCCTCCCAACCACGGATGAGATGGCATTATCCTCACTTCACAGGTGCACCGTCTCTCCAAATAAATCATTGGCTCATTTAAGGTTAAGCTATCTCTAACAGGAACCAGCACCCAAATCTTCTGACTTCTAATTGTGTGTTGTTTTCATCAGCTTGGCATTCATGTTTTCCTTTTTTGTGGTGCTGGGGATGGAACCCAAGGGCTTCACACATGCTAGGCAAGTACTCTACCACTGAGCTACTTGCCCAGCCTCAACACTTGTGTCAGCAAAATATGTCTTTGAGATTCTGCTACCATCCAAAAAACACTCAAATGGACATTTCCTTGAGGTCCAACTTCCTTATCTGCATCTCCACTCAGTAGACAGACACTCACCCAAAATGTACAAAACAGAACTCTGGATTTTAAACCCCAAAGGTGTTCCTTCTTCAGTCAGTCCTGTTTTTCCATCAGTCACTAAGCTCCAAATCTAGGCACCATTTTTATTTTTTCCCTTACTCTCATCCCCATCCCATAGTTTGCAGAAACATTCACTACTCCATCCTCACTGCTAAATGTTCAGTTACTGTCCCCCTGAACTCTTGCCTTCTTATTTCAGAATGGGTTCTGAGTTGGCTTGCCTTGGGAGTCTCTGAGTATTGGTTGCTGACATCTTTCTTCACCGACAGCTGTCAGCAAAGTCTTCTGAATGCTAATAACTCTAATTTAGGTGTCATCCTAAGTCTCTGTAGACTTTTAAGGAAGGGAAATATAAAGTTATTTGCTAGCCCATGTAGGGGCAATTCTACTGGTGGTAGGTGAAAAGGCCTCTCAAAATCCCTTCAATATCAAGGACTGATTCTGTCAAAAGCAAGGAAAAGTGCAGACCTGGAGAAAAATGTAAGACTATAGAAAAAATATCACTGTCATCACCATCAACAACAAGCATCATCAGATCATGTTTCTTGTTACTAACTCTTGGCTATCTCTGATGTTGCTGACTGACTTAAAATTCTGCTTGATGGCCAAGGCTCCTAGTCAGCCAGTCAGTCACACAATATTCACCACAGGGTCAGTCAGCAGGACCCCAGGACAGTGGGACTGTGCTGTTTCCAAAACTACAGTTTCACTGGGCTGCCTTCAAGGAGCCTGCAGCAATCACTAACCCCAGATTTGGAGACTGGCAAGACCACAGAACCATTGGGGATGTGTAGCAGGGAACACTATAGGCTAAAGGTAAAGGGATCTCTTTGCCATATGTTTTCTGAATGGGAACTAAAAATGATATTAGAGAATGTTAATAGTGTATCAGGACTTAAGGTGGAAGTTCTGTGTGTCAGAGAAAACAAGAAAGAGAGATATGAAACACAAATGAATAGGACACACTAAGCAGAGATCATTCTCCAATTAAAAACTGGGAGCTAAATATGAACATACCCATGGGCAACTCCAACGGAATTATAAGACCCAGATAACTTAGAGGATTCTTTCCACCTAACTGTTTACTGGCCATCAAAATTTAATCAGCTCCTGATTTTTGTACCAAAGAAGCAAAATAAATCAACTCAAATGACAAGTACTTGACTTCAGAATACACTATGTAAGCTATTTTTAAAAACTGCAGTTTGTTGCACTCCAGAGGCCAAGGTAGGAGGATTAGAAGTTCTAGGCCAATCTCAGCATCTTAGCAAGACCCTGTCTTGAAATATAAAAAAAAAAAGGGCTGTAGCTCAGTGGTAAAGTGCCCCCTGGATTCAGTCACTAGTACTAAAATAAATAAATCTGCACACTTATCTTCTAAATAATATAATAAATTAATGCGACTTAAGCCGACATTAAAATAAATTTGGCATAGATCAACTAATGGCAGAAACTGGATGATGGCCCAGAAGTTGGATGGAGGGGGGAACCAGCAAAGGATTAAAAATTTCCCATAAATCTCCACAAGGATAAGTAAGACGTGACAGTGCAGTAAATGTTCAGTGCTTAATGAACTAAAGAGCTGCCCTATTTTGTGGTGGCTGTTACTTGAGGTGAAAGGGGAAGTGATTTGCTAGAGCAATGCAATGAAAGAATCAATGTGAGAAACAGAATGAGTTAAAAAAAAGACCCAGAAGTTCTTGGCTCAGGCTGTTGAAACCAACCCACTGTCCCTTGCCTCCCATTCTGTTGCCATGGTTGGTTTCCTGCCAATAGCTCCTAAATGACGTCTTCAAAGTTCTGTAGAAAGAGGAAACAGCTGAGGGATCACAACAGTGAGCAGAAGTGCTGGTGTCATGGCATATGTGGAAGCATTTGTCTTCCAATTAACTATTACTTTCTTGTCAACTCAATTCCAGCTTTTAGTACCAGAAAAAGATGTTCTATAGGCAAAATATGCTCAAATCATCATATCAGGAGACGGCGCTCTTTCTTACCAGATTTCCTACAGCCAAGACGTGTTCAAACTGTGGTGTCATAGGATGATGCTCCATTGCCATAAAAAGCGTATTCAGAACAATGCAGATGGTGATGGCTAAGTCCACAAAAGGGTCCATAACAATCAAGTTCACAATCTCTTTGAGTTTTATCCAGTAGGGATGACACTCCCAGATGAGGAAAGTGTTGGCAAATTTATACCAGCATGGTGGGCACTTTCTTTGAGACTCTTCCAGCTCTGCAGTTAGAAAAGAACAAAGATGGCCCCTCAATCGGAGTGAGAAAACAAGGGGACAATATGATCATTGGGGTCATGTCATTATTACTGTTATTATTATGGGAATAAAGGATGTCTGAGTGCTGATATTCCTAAGTGTTTCCCTCAGTTCTTTCCCTTAAGGAGGCATGATCCATGCAAGTCACTTCTCCATCAACGATGACCTACTTATAATTTATATAAGGTCCCAACTTCCACTTATGGTGTAGATCACGGTGGTTAGAAGTTCGGCCTCTGGGGGTCTGACTTCTTGGTTCAAATGGCTTTAACACTTACAAGTTGTGTGGACTCAGGAAGGCAAGTGACTTCTCTAGGCCTCAGCTACCTTGTCTGTAAAACTGAGCACAGACTTTTAGGTTCTGGGACTAAATGAGGTGTGTAACTCATTTCATGAGGTTATATGTGTTGGATTAAGGGTTAAAGGAGATGATGCATCTAAAAGCAGTTAGCACAGTGCCTGGCACAAGGCAGATCCTCACTAAATAGTAGGGATTATATTATACATTGTAACAATAAGTTCTTATCAGAGAAGCCATCAAAAGCACAGACTCTGAGGTCAGGCACACCTAAGTTCAAATACTAGCTTAGACATCTGCTAAATGTAGGACCTTGAATATGTTACTTTCATTTGTTGTGAGAATTAAAGGAGCTAAGATATCCACAATGTGCCCAAGAACACCCTAGCATAGAATAAGTTCTATGGAAGCATTTGCCATTATTATTATCTTCATCAGCAGAATCAGCATTGTATTCTTCATCAGCAGCCAGCATCCATGTGGAATGTGTTTAGTATGTTCTCAAAGAAGTACATATAAGTCACTATCCCCACCTTCAGTGAGTTTGTAACTCACAGCTGAGTTAGAAATACAACTCATATTCCTTAGACCCTTCTTTCCTCTCTTCCCTTCTCCTCTCTTTCCCTTTCCTATTCTAATCTTTGCCTTCTCTCTCTGTAGCTTTTCTCTTCCCCTCATTTGGTCTGTTTCTTCTTTCCTTTTTATCTCTCTCCTTTTGTCTCACCCCTCTCTTTCTTTTAAAAGAACCACCTGTTTTTTTAAAACAAGATTTCATAAGCCAAGAATTGCTGGAGTTGAAGCAGGACAGGAGCCTGGAGCCCAGTCTAGTTGACTTCTTCCTTCTTTGAGACATTTCCCCAGAATCCTAGGACTCTGATCACACAGATGGAGAAGTTGCTGGACTAGATGGTCTCTATGTCAGCAGTGATGTTATTTATGAAGGAAAGATGAAAAGGAATGATTAGATAGCAAAGACAGTCACTCAACTGGCAGTCACACCGGTGGAGGCATGAGGACCCAGGTAGGTAACAAAGTTCTCCTTCAATTAAGTATGAATTGTGAAATACCTGGGATTATAAAAACCCAAGGTCTTTGGAATAAGAGGATGCTTTTTAAAAGAAATATTATTCTGAAAACCTATTAGAATGATAATTCTTAGAAGGGAAGTAGTATTTCTAAAAGATTGGCTATAACAGCTTCCTTCTTCCTGCCTAATCCTACTGACAAAATAAAAATCATTGAGGTAGTTTTAAAAAGTTCCCTAACATTTCCCCTAAGAACAAGATGGCTGCCGTAAATCAGTCTCCTTTCCCTTTCTCCAACCAGCTGGATGGTGCCCATGGTGATGGCTCTATTTCACATGGGGTGGTTTTGGTTGGGTGTCTGATTGGCTCCCTGGTTGCTAAGAAAATGGTTGCCTTGGTTTTTCAGATTTAAGGGCCACAGTAAGCGCCACGTGGGAGTTTGCGTGGGAAAGGAAGTCTGTGAAGAAAATTTGCTTTGGCTTCTTCCTCATAGAACTCCCTCCCTTCCCAAGGTAAATTTAGTTTTCTTCCCCAAAAAAGAAAATGAAAAGGTTCTCTTATTTCCATAAATTCTTATAGTACATATTTGGAAATTTGGTTCCGTTCCTTTTTTTATCTCCTCCCTTCTCCAAATGTCTGTAGCCAGCCAGCACCTGGAGGTTGAAGCCTGCCTGTTCACATTTCTGACAGATAACACAGTCTCCATGTTTTATAATGTACTAGGCCGAAAGTCTAGCCAGACAGCAAGGGGTTTTTCCTACCCTATGTGGCACCAAGAAAATCCCTACAGGGATACTAGGAAACTCTTATCCACATTTACTGAGAGGAGGAAATCTTCAGGACAATCTTCTGCCCCACAGAAAGGAACACCATGTGGAGTCTAGGAGCTAAAAAGAATCAATAGGAGAACAGGGAGGTTTATAAAATGACTTACAACTTTGCAAATTGTTACTGACCCCACATGTGTGGATAGTGAAGTATCTGGTCTGGGGGAATGGGTTAACAGAAGGGAGTGAGGTGTCCAGAGGTCTGTTTGTTTCCCCCTGCTCTGTTTCTGGACATTTTCAGAGGTTTTATTTACTGCAGGTCTCAGCCTGGGGGTCCCGGGAAGTGTTCTCTGAGAGAGCCTAAGTCCACCAAGATGGTGTGTTTTGGTAGACTAAGAGGTTCCTGAAGATGGGGGTTTCTCTTAATTCAACACTTTTTTTTTTTTTTTTTTGATACTGGGGATTGAACCCAGGTGTTTTACCACGGGGCTACATCCCCAGCCCTTTTTATTTATTTATTTTTTAAAATTTTGAGACAGGGTCTCACCAAGTTGTTTAGGGCCTTGCTAAATTCCTAAAGCTGGCCTTGAACTTGCAATCCTCCTGCTTCAGCCTCCTGAGTCAGTGGGATTATAGGCTGGTGCCACCGCACCTGGCTCAATTCAATAATTCTTAAGCACTTGCAATGTGCTCTACACTAGGAGTACAGTGATGAAAAGTCCCATCACTGAGCTTTCAGATCTGCAGAAAAGGCAGATATCAAACAAGTAACTGCACTGACCCTCAATGCTTGTCAGTTGAGTTAAAGAATGTGTAAGAAAGCAGTGGCAGCAAATAGTTATGGCCAGTTACTAATAGGAAGTGTCTAAAACTGTTTTACCTGAAAGTAATGCCAAGTCCCATCAATAATTCCTCATTCTTACTTCCTCAAGTATCTTCCCTTCTCCCACAGCTTTGCTGCCTTGAGAAGTAAGACTACACTGTTCTTTGCTTATACCCCGCTCCCAGCCCTCTGAAATGTCCCTGAAGCTTTACGGCTCTGCTAGTTGCGAATCCTGCTGAGTTTACTGGATCCTGATGAGTATGTCTGCAACAGGATGGGCTGAGATAGGCAGGGTTTTCTAACTGATTACAGGATTCTAGAATTCTTCACTGTAGTATGTAAACCATTAGGTAGGTAGGAGCCTACTATTTTGGTTTTAAAAAAGAATTATTTTAACCTTTGTATTAAAATAACATCAGTTTCCTAACTGCAAGTCTGAGAAGCAGGAATAATTATTCTTTCAATGCTTGCTGTTAATGTAGCAAGCATTAAATATGGAGGATTTATAGGAAAGGTTAAATAGTGATGGATCCTTTCTTTTTCACTCATCTTGCTATTTTGCCCAGGCTGATCTCAAGCTTGGGATTGAGTGATCCTCCTGCCTCAGCCTTCCAAATAACTGAGACTACAGTGTGCACTAGCACTCCTGGCTAGAAATGTATTTTAATTCTCTTTTATATTAATCAGGTCCAGCCATTCACTGCTCTTTCCCATCAGCTTTAACTAAAGAGCTCAAATATAAGGTGAGTGAATAGGAAGAATGTCTGGTCAGGAATCAGCAGGACTGATACAGGGTACACGAATAGCAGGGCATAGGAAAGGAAAAAAGAATTGAAGTGGCTTTCTACTCAGAAACATGACTATAATTATCTGTCTTCTGAGTGATCCTTACACCTATCTTTTTAATGTGCATGTTGATGGGTAGAGGGTAAAAATGAGTAGAGGATAGAAAGAAGTGCAAAAGAGAGCTTTAAAATGCCCCAATGATTTATCCCTAAGTCAGGGGAGAGATGGCAGCTCTAAGGCTTCCAGAAGGAATACTGCAGCACCAAAACTTCCTACTATTCCAAGCACAACAAAATTCAGTTTGACAGATACCTGAGCCTTTACTTTTGCCAGACTCTGTGCTAGGCCACTGTCACAACCAATAAATAACTGCATTGAATAGCTGTCTTGTTCTGATGTCTATGCCAATAATAAAATATACCTGTTGGAGGGTATTAATTGTTTATTCTCAACTGCCATTGATGCTTGGAGAAATCCTATCTTGGTATCCAAGCAAAAACTAAAAGTAGACAAAGTTCTTAAGCTAGTGTTTCATAGCTTGGAATTCTTATTATCAGCAATTATTTGCCTGCAAATCTCGAAGTATAAGGTACAAAGTTTAAAGATGTTCTATCAGGCAGGGTACGGTAGCAAACTCCTGTAAGTAATCCCAGTGTCTTGGGAGGTCGAGGCAAAAGGAATGCAAGTTTGATGTCAGCCTCAGCAACTTAGTGAGACCCTATCTCAAAATAAAAAAAATAAAAATAAAAAAACCAGTGGGAATGTAGCTCAGTGGTAGAGTGCTTGCCTAGCAAGTACAAGAATCTGGATTTAACCCCAGCACCACCCTCTATCCCACACAAGTTCTATCAGACAATGACCTCAATGGGAATTAAAACCAGAATGAATAGAGGTTGTTCGGGGAAGCTGAAAGCAGTTATTTCAATATTCTTTTTATCTGATACATTCTCAAGATTAGTGTACTTATGGTTTTGTCTAACTCCTTTATATAAATGCTCTTGGGGAGTTCCTTTAGGAATTCTCCTTCCAATGCCATACCACCTAACATACACACATGATGAGTAGATGAGTTGGATTTAAATGACCCAAAAAATAACATGTCCCACGGCTGGTAGGATAATGTTAAATGTCCCTGTCTCAGGGACTCCGCTGTTGCTACATTAGCCCAGGTGCATGAACTCTGAGAACAGTAATCTGATGCCTCAAGAATAGTCTGAACATATAATGAGTCAAATGAAGATATAGGCAAAATCAATGGGAATCTTGCAAAGGAAAACCTGGTCACTGACTTTAATTCCAAGAGAGGCCCGGAATATGTGCCAGGCCTGGAGAAAGGGCTGATACTTGCCAGGAGCCTCATGGTCTAAAGGAAAATCCTCAGTTATTCCTCAGCATGTCATGTGCCATGGAGAAACCACCTCAAACAGAGTTCAGCACTGACAACATCACTGCAGACATGCTATGATTCAATAGTGGCTGCTCTTTCCCTGTGGCACACAGCGCCCAAAGTAAGAGGGGGTTCAGCTCACCTAGTCACACATCAAATGTATTTATGGATATGTGGGGGTGTTTGAAGAGAGGCAGAATTAGGTGCAATCAAAATGCACAGTACATTCTTCCTTCAGGAAAACCCAAAAGGGTTCTGAGTAATTAAAAAGGAAGAGAGAAAGGTGTGGTTAGGGGTAGAGGCCACAGAAGGGGATTCCATCATGTATCTTTGCAGTGCTTCACCCACATTCCCTGATGTCTCACAACACTTCACAGTCTCCTCATGAGCTGATTACTGAGGCTTCCTGAGATTTTTCTGGCTCATTATCTGGTGCTGCTTTGGCCTTCTTACCTGTCCATGTATGATGCTAACAGATTTGAAGTCCTTGTCTGATTCTCAGCACATAAACTAGCAAAGAAAATTTGTGATCTTGGTTTCTATAACCAGTAAGATCTATTCCTAAAACTCAGAGACAGTTTTTGAAAAACTCAGATCAATAGATAGGGATTATATTTACCATGCACACTACATATTTGTATCTCAGCAGCTTGGACTGGCATCCCAGGTCACATACCTTCTACTAATGTATTTGTAACAACACTCATTATACTGTTGATTCTGTCCTTCCGCCCATAGGAGGCCAGTTGGTCCATGGACACTAAAAGAGATCCAGGGCCTTTCTTCTTAATTTCCACCTCAGTTGTTACCTAAAAAAGATAGCATTAGGGTAAGAAAGATCTGATAAATGCAAGGCTGGGCTTACTGGATAGATAGTCCAGAGTGTGAACAAGAATGTAGCATCTTCATTACTTCTTAAATTTATTTTCTAACATCCATCCAGTAATCCTAGTCACTTGAAGAAAGAAGTAAGCTGGCTACAGTTCATCCTTAGTTCTACACATAAAACCAAGTCGCTTAAGTTTATGCAAATCTACAATGAACCCAAGATTCTGGCTGGAACCCAAATACCTCACCTAGTTAATTCCAAGCATACAGTAGAAAGACCAGATCCCCTAGGGTAACTGCCACCAGGAGTGGATCCTGAGTTTTCCTGGCTAGTCTTTCACACCATTTGGCTAGAACTGGTTCACATGATAAAATAAGTCAAATTTACTTTTACTTGAAATTTCACTGAGGCCAAGTTCCTGATCACACTGAACATTATGGAAATTGTTTCTTCCCTGCATAGGAGCACCATTACTCTTAACAAATTGCCCCTTTCAAAGACCAAATACGCATTAGCCTAACTAAACATTAGCAAGTTGAAGTTCTACTTTAAATCTCCTCTGAGCCACTGTAAGAAAAAAAAATATGTATACATATATGTATGTATGTGCATGGGTATATGTGTGTGTACACACACACACACACACACACACACACACACATTTCCCCCCACCAATTTTGAGATAGGGAATTGCTAAGTTGCCCAGGCTGACCTCAAATTTGTGGTCTTCCTGCCTAAGCCTCCTGAGTAGATCAGTTTACAGGTATGTACCACCATGCCTGGCCTTATTATATATGTTTATCTTGCCACATAACAATTTTACTTTATGAGTTAACCTGAAATGTTCAAATCCCAACCAAATAAAAATGGAAAAACATTAGATTGTTATAAAAATATTTGTTAGATGCTTTACCTTGGGCAATAATGGTATGATGGATTATAGGAAAGTTTTTCTTTCTTTCTTTCTTTTTGGTACTGGGGAATTGAACCCAGTGGTATTTAACATGAAAATATCCCCAACCCTTTTTATTTTGCATTTTGAGACAGGGTCTTGCTAAGTTGCTTAGAGCCTCACTAAGTTACTAAGGCTGGCCTTGAACTTGCAACCATCCTGCCTCAGCCTCCTGAATCACTGGGATGATAGGTGTATGTCACTGTGCCCAGAGGGAAAGGGTTTCTTATTGTCCCTTACTCATGCTTTTGTGAATATTCTGCACCAGATCAGCTTAACACTTGGTCTAGTGACCATGTAGTCCACTGTACCACGTCACCTATGTGAACTTGACTGCTCCTTCCACTGTGAAAGTAAGAGGACAGTAAGAGGATAGGGGAGAGACATGTTTGTTGAGGCTACAGAAGTATATGTTTGATCAACACCAGAATAATTCTAGGTGTTTTGAAAATAAAATAATTCTGGTGAGCTACATTAAAAAGTTCTTCTGTCCTTATACATGTTTAGATTTTAAGAACTGCAAAGAAAAAAGTTCCTAGCAGAAGACAAGATTTATCTTATCAAAGTGTTTCGTCACACTGTTTTACTGATCCAGACATTTGGTTCCCTCAGGGCCTTACTTGCTGGGCAGAGCTACAGGAGAAATGGAAAGGAAAAACAATGGATTTCCTTGGGAATTCCCACTTGCTTACTATATAAACATTTGTATACAGTAAGAATGACTTTGTTAACCACTCTCTCAAGCCATAAGATATACTTCTCCCCCCCCCCCCCCCGCCCTTTTTTTTTTTTTTTTTCTGTGGTGCTGGGGATGGAACCCAGGGCTTCACTTACACATACTCAGCAAGCAGGTACTCCACCACTGAGCTACACGCCCTGCCCTAGAAGATATATTTCCTGGAGAAGCCACTTTTAAACAAATTTCAGCCTGATATTCATGACACTTAATAAATTCAATTCAATTACTTAATAAATTACTTAATAAATTCAGATTCAATTACTACATTAAAAAAAAGACAGTCATCTAAAAATGAACACAGAAAGGCTCATTTTTTTTCTAGCGTTGTACTGATTCTAGATTTTCACTGAGCTACCCTCCTATAAATCTATATCACATGATAGATAATTTCCACAATGCTGATCTCCACAGTGCTATAAGATATGCCAGACCAGCTGACTCATCAAGGAATATGAAATTGCTTTTATATGATTTCTGTACTAAGCATATCTTACTGTTTTCTGGGCTGGATGGATACAAGATATAAATTCTTAGGATTTATTATCATCAACCTTAAACAACAAAATCAATGAAAACAGAGTTGGGTGCCCCTGAGTTTAATCCCCAGTACCAAAAAAAAAAAAAAAGATTCATTGACAACTAAAAAAAATATTTAAAAAAATCAACTGTATTTCTATATTGTGGCAACAAACACTTGAAAAATCAAGTTTCTAAAACTATACCTTTTACGATAATATCAAAAAACAAGGAATAAAGCCAATGAAAGATGTGCAAAACCCTCATTATAAAGCTGTATGATTTTTCTGAGAGAACCTTAAGGACACCTAAATAAATGAAGAAATATGCCACATTCACAGATTTTTAAGACATCAGAATTAAGATGCCCACTCTCCCCAAACTTATCTACAAAATTCTAAGCTTTTTGATAGAAAATAAAATTCTAAAATGTATAAGCAACACTCAAAGTCTCTACAATAGGAAAATAATCTTTTTTTATAATATTCTTTTTTAATACCTTTATTTTTATTTATTTATTTATTTTAAAATATTTTTATTAGTTGTTGATGAAACTTTATTTACTTATTTGTATGTGGTGCTGAGAATCGAACCCAGTGCCTCACACATACTAGGCAAGCGCTCTACCACTGAGCCACAACCCCAGCCTGGAAAATAATCTTTAAATATGCCTCAATTTGAGACTCACTACAAGTTTACGATAATAAAGATAAACATGTATGGGCACAAGAACAGATACATAGCTCGAGGGGACAGAATAGACTTCAGAAATAGAACCACATGTATACATCCACTGATTTTCAACCAAGGCACCAATTCAACTTTGGTAACTCTGGGTGAGGATTACTTGGTGCACTATGGCAATTTGATCAAACAGTGGAATATCTTTAATAAAGAATGTGGATGGCAGAGTATGTGAATATTTATGAAATGTTATGTATATTGAGATAAAGATCAACCAAATCAGAAAAACAAAGGCTATTTATTCAGAGCTTGCTATAGCAAAGAATCAGTCACTACCACTTACATTCTGGCAGAGACTCAAAGGAAGGAAGAGAGGGAAATCGTAGGGGAAAAAGGGAAGGTTTCAGGTGTGCCTTGATTTTAAGAGAAGGTTGCTGGTATGGGGAAACTGTAGGTGGACTAACTAGAAGCAGACATCCTATATAGAATAGCACTTATTCTAATAAATAAAACAGTATTTATTCATCCTTTTTATTTTATTTATTCATCCTTTTTTATGGCTGAATAATATTCCATGGTAAGGATGTAACACATTTTGTTCATATGTACATCAGCTGTTGTGCACTTGGGCTGTTTCCACTTTTTTGACTATTGTGAATAATGATTTTGAGTATTCATGTACAATTTCTGTGTGTGGACATATTTTCAATTCTCTTGGGTATATATCTAGGAGTAGAACCGAAGTATCATATGTTTAATTTTTAAAAATATATACATATATATTTTTAGTTGTAGATGGACACAATACCTTTATTTTTTTGTGGTTGGAGGATTGAACCCAGTGCCTCACACATGCTAAGCAAGTGCTCTACTATTGAGCTACAACCCCAGCCCCTACGTTTAATTTTTTGAGGACCTGCGAGTCTATTTTCCAAAGTGACTGTACAATCTTACATTCCTACTGATAATGCTGACTTTGTATCTTCTATCAGACCACTGAGAAGGGAAGAAAACCTGGAGAAGACTCTCCCAAGTAAAACAGAGTATAGTCAGTTTCTACCAAGACCTCTGCTGGGGATTTTGTGAGTGTACTTCTGTTTTGGGTTCAGCTACTCATTCTCATCACCTGGGAGAGAGCTGTTGGAGAGGATGGAGAAGATTTAATAACCCTTAAACCAGGAGGTGTCTTTTTAAATTCATCCTATAAGAAGCCTTGAAGTTAAACTATCAGTAACAGAGGCAACTGAGAACCTTAAGTTCTTCGAAAGCTAAACCCAGTAACTAGGCATGGTGGTGCACATCTGTACTTCCAGGAACTTGGGAGACCGGGGCAGGAGGATCACAAGTTTGAGGCCAGCCTGGGCAACTTAGCGAGACCCTGTCTCAAAATAAAAAAATTAAAATGATAAAGGGTTGGGGATGTAGCTCAGTGGTAGAGTGCCTCTGGGTTCAATTCCTAGTACCAAAAAATTAAAAAAAAAATAATTAAATTAAACCCAGTACAAGTTATTGTACGTCTCTTAACCCAAATACAAAGTTTATCAGGGCATTTTGCCACTGGCTTCCAGCCTTCTAAATTGTAGCAGTCCAGACAGCAGATTCTACTCACATATCCAAAGATCTGTCCAAGGACGCTCAACTTATTAATTCTAACTTGCTTTCACATGGAAATACATAACCAGAAATTTATCAGTCACCTTTCTTAGAACTAAAATCGACAGCATTTTAGACACGTCCTTAAAATCTAACCATGAATCCCTTCTAAGACTTTCTAAAATCTTTGTAGTATTCTGCTTTTAAATAATTGTACAATAATTTCTTTCTCAAACAAAGAATCTTTAGAATACTAGAATAAGCTCTACCCTCTCCAAGTCAAGCAACTCTGCAGAAATTCCACTCTCGACTTTTCAGGACAAAAAAAAAAAAAAAAAAAAAAAGTATAATAAAAGTATAAGGAAAGGTAGTTGGCTTTCTGAACACCAAGAATGGGCTAAAGAATATGCTTCACATTTTTATGTTAACCTTCACAACAGTCCTACAGCACATGACCATTCCCCCACTCCCAACCACTTTTTTTTTTTTAATGGAAAAGAAAATGAATTTAGAGATATTACTTTCCTAGGAACATACAAGGAAATGAAGAAATTGGGCTTTAGAGTTAGTACTGTATAATAGTTAATGATTAAAGCTCTGGTTAGAATGCCTGGATTCAAACCCTAACTTTATAGATTACTCATTATGCAATCTTGGACAAGTTACTTTATTCCTCTAAGCTTCGGTTGCCTTCTTCAAAGTGCAGACAATAGCAGTCCTTGTCTTACAGGAGGTGGGGCTGTGAGTGGTAAATGAGATAATACTAGCTCATCTGCTTCAACATGATTTCTGAGTTATGTGTGGTTTCTGGATTGCTGATAGCATCTGCTCTCTTTATGTGACCTATGTTCTCAAAAAAAGATTAAGAAACAGGAAAAAGTTCCCTTATTTGCTGCTTTAGCAGAAAGCAAAGGTAAAAATTTCCAAATTCTGAAAAATCATCACTATTCAATCACAACCACATAGTTACAGAAGTTATGAAAGGTTTTTTGTTGCTGTTGTTTGTTTTTGGTAGTGGGGATTAAACCCAGAGGCACTTTACCATATCCCCAACCCTTTTTATTTTTTGAGATAGAATCTTGCTAAGTTGAGGCTGGCCTTGAACTTGCGATCCACCTGCCTCAACATGTTGAGTTGCTGGAATTACAGGCATGTGTCACCACATCTGCCGAAAGTGTTATTTATTTATTTTTTAATGTGTTTTGTGGCTGAAAGGTTTTGATGAGACTCTAATGATGTAATATCTGGGTGCCTTCCCCCCTTATATTTCTTAATTTGAACCTGAAGAAAAAAAATACAGATGAGGCATAGGCTAAACATGAATACTGTGAGAGACCAGTGTGGGGCCATCAGTGACTCCTGCATCACTTCATGAAGAAGTATATATAACCCAAAGTCATCTCATGGTTTGGTGAAGATAAGTTAGTCCTTGGTTATGGACACATCTAACACGTTTGATGGTAAGAATCTCTACATTCTAGCCCAAAGAGGCATTAATTGTTCATCTGGCCTTCACTGCCAGGTGAGCAATTAATAACTCAAATTTTATAATTAAAGTTTATAATATTAAGTTAACATAAAAGTGTTAATATATAGTATCCTTCTAAGAAAATGACTATTTCCCCTACTTTTCAAAGGAGCTTATATTTAAGCTGTCAGGAAGATCTTTTTGCCGTTAGGGAAAACTTGGTTCAAATAAAAACTTGACTCAAGTTACTAAATCTCTGAGGAGGACATCACCTACTGAGTAGGGTGGTTCTAAGATTTAAATAAAACCACAAATACAAAGTGTTTAGCACATTATAGTAAGAACTCAGTATGTGGTAGCTATAATTATTATTCCCATGTAGAAAACTGGAAAGAAAAGTATAAGGAAGAAAAAGGTCACTAGTAATTTTTCCACTTAATGGCAACTACTGCTAACTTTTACTCATCTTTTTTCTCTATGTATTTTTTCTTTATATGGATTTGATTTTATACCACACAGACTATATGAACTTGCTTTGTTCTTTTTGGCCTATTAACATAAAAGCCATAACAACTTCTTTATGGCTTCTAATAAAAGAGTTTTTTCTTAGTTAGGAAACCCTTGGGAATGATACACTCTTGCCTACCACACCTTCCTGCCACTTTGGTGTCCGGCTTCCTGGCTTCGGAAATCCTCAGTTTTGTCACCATCATCATTTGGGACCACTGCAGAAAATCTCCTAAGTGCTTATGGGGTGCAGAGTATGGAAGATGCCCCCAAAACTCAAATACATAGTTCGGTAGGCGACAGTGTAAAGTGGTAGAGAAAGCCTTACATTCCACAACTATCTGCTGAACTGATTCTCAAACTTCTCTCCCACACAGTATGACAGAAATCACAAAAAAGCAAAAACACAAACCCCAAACCTGATCATCTGCCTTAAACTAAAGTTGAAGCTCCTTTTTGGATACCTTCTCTTTTCTTCAGGGAAAGAAAGAGCAAGTGTATTAATTGGCTTAAATTGGCAGTTAAAACTGCCAGGACATCAAAATCAAATTTAGCACTAAACATTTGAACTGTCCCCACTGTGCTGTCATGCCGAACTACTCCTCACTCTCCAATGATATCAGCTCTTGATTTTTCACAGAATATAATTATCCCTGTAATTGTGGAGCCCAAAATACATACCTATAGAATTAGTGAAAATCAAATAAAATTTAAATGTAAACATAATCATCTATAACATTTGCTTTTGCCTACTCTCTGGTCTCAGAGGGAACTCAGCAGTCACTACTTCTATTACTATTATTATTCCCGCTGTTGTTGATATTAAATAAACAAATCTCCATAAGAGCAATGGCCAGTGACTATGCAGAGAAGACATTAAAATTAATTGGGAAACAGTAGACTGGGGTTTCTAAAGAGTCTAAGATTCTGGCTCTATCACTGATGAGCTGTATAAGCCAAAAAACAAATTCTCTGAGCCTGCTTCACATTTTAAAAATAGTAATCTTCATCTTGTCAGTCTTACAGAATTTCTGCTTAGAACAATTAAATAATGCATGTAAAAGTAATCTGCAGCTTTCAAAAAGGTCCAAATGGGTGCTGGGGTTGTGGTTCAGTGGCAGAGCGCTTGCCTAGCACATGTGAGGCACTGGGTTCGATCCTCAACACCATATAAAAATAAATAAATAAAAATAAAGGTTCATCTACAACTTAAAAAATAGGTACAAATGTAAGGAGGAAACATTTTGCTTTTAAAATAATAGGTTGGGGGGAGATGAGACAATCTCAAATATATCTAAACTGCCTTTTGAATTTTTATCTGTACAGTCAAGAACTGCTCTAAGATGCTGAAAAGACAAATCGTTCTGAAAGATTTCATCCATGATTGTCCAGTTTTCCTCCATACATGCATCATGCTGATTAAAGGGCTGGCTATCTTCATGCTGTTAGAGGGCACTGAAGTGTTAGAACAATATAAATGGACATGCTATCTTCAGGACCTTATACCAGCTAAGGAAGCACCAAGGAAAGTTAAGGAATTAGAGGTAGAAAAAATAAGGATTATCAAGGTCATAATTTCAAACTTAAAAAAAAAAAAGGAATAAACAGCTTAGAATTTAAAGAAGGTTAAGAGATGGCTTTTCCCAAAGAAGGGAACCACTACTGGAACCCCACAGACAAGTGATTTTGTGAAGCTATTACATACAACTCCTCCAG
Organism: Glaucomys volans; assembly: GCA_020662805.1. Taxonomy (NCBI): domain Eukaryota; kingdom Metazoa; phylum Chordata; class Mammalia; order Rodentia; family Sciuridae; genus Glaucomys; species Glaucomys volans. Next base: position 144,583 of record JAJEJO010049532.1, read on the forward strand.
AGCTTGATAGTTGATTAGATTTAAAATTCATCTTTTGATTCCCTTCTCCTTCTCCCCCATACACTATGTTTTCTTGCCCCAACCTCCCACTTTTTCCTCCTTTGACTAATTTCCATTTCAATTCCTTCTAAGAGTCTAGGTCCAGTTTCCTAATGGGTCTTAACCTCTCCTTGCCTGGCTTCCTGGTACACACCTCTGGCCCGAGCATCACACAAGAACATTCCTCTTCAGAAAAATCACATCTCATCCTTGTACAGGACAGAGAAAATTATTCAAAACTATATATATATATATATATATATATATATATATATATATTTTTTTTTTTTTTTTTTTTTTTTAATAGAATGAGACCTTTAAATTTCAAGCTGTTTCCCCAGGAGGAGAGAGGAAGTGGGAGGAAGTGAAGCAATGGTGGTTCCAAACTGGTTCAGACTTGGTCATTGGTGGTGGCACGGTAGCATTCTCGTTCCATCCAGGCAGTCAGTCAATGCAGGTAGGGGGAGGGGAACAGATGGGCAGACAGAGTTGCAAAGAAGGCGAGAAAGAGGTAAGATACAAGGAGTTGATGGTAAAGGGAGTTAGAAACAAGGAAGGGAGTTGGAGGGGGATTGGCATAAGGAATAAAGAAAGAAGGTAACAGAGGCAGGGCTTAAGAGAGACAGAGAAACAAATCAGGAGGAAGAGAACTTAAAAGCCTGAGGTATTAATAAGGGTGAGATTGAGACACTTGTGCCATGGTCAGGAGGGAAGAGGAGAAGGGAGCGGAGAGACTGCCATGCCTAGCCTCATCTACTATGTACTTCCTTACACTGTCATCGGTAGCTGCCTTATCTATTTTCACCTCTGGCAGGAGCCGCCCACCGATGTGGGAGCCAGGCCCGCCGATGAGTGACACCACGCCATTGCAGTCCACAGTGCTGTTGCGCTTCACGCTGCGCCGCAGACTGGGGAAGATGCGCGAGGAGCGGCTGCCCTGGCTGTAGCCGCTGTAGCCGCTGTAGCTGCTGCGACGCTCACGGGCCCGGATTGGGATGAACAGCGAATCCCTGCGGCCTTCGCTCTCCTCCACAGTGCTGTGTTCATCGTCTGCAAACTCGTTCTCCGAACCTGGGTCTCGGAACCGCCCAGGGCCCCGGAAGCTGAAGATGCTGCTTTTGCTGTTGTGGCGGGAGAGGAAGGGTGAGCCTGGGATGCTGAGCAGTGACTGAAGGGGGAAGAACAAAGAAAGAGAGGCATGAGTTTGGGGTGGGACCCCTTATAAGCAGACAGTGGTGCTCCCACCCCCCAAGCTCCACACCCCACCTTGGCAGCTTTCTTATCAGAATGCAAATATTCCCGGAGAGTAATGCTGGATGTTGCCACTATGTTCATCACCCACTCTTACTTGCCCTCGCTGATACACCTGTATCTGACCAGCTAACGATCCAGCAACTCTACTCCCTGTTCACTCAGGTACCGCTGAGACGCTTTTCACCTCACGTTTTAGGTGGCTGATCCACTGGGAAGCACATCACTGCGTACTTATGTCCACCATGGGCTCCCACTGAATGTGCCTTCAGCTTACTCAAGTTAAACTTTTATGCCACACTTGACAAAAAGAAAGAACCTGAAAAGTGCCCATACCACTTACCATTGCCTTCATGAGTACCACTCTACAGTGGTCTTCAGGGCCTTTTACTTAGTTGAATATTATGTATGCCCTTTCTCACCTCGTTTTAAAGTGAACATAACATTTTTTTAAATCAGAAATTTAAAAAGTTGTAAACTATATAATTCCCAGTTTAAACAATTGTAAGTTACATAACTCTCTACATTGATATTTTCAAATAAAACCACCACTTCAATTTTTTTCATTTCTTCTCCTTCAACTCATATTCCATTCTACATTCTCTAGAGAGTTTTATGCAAATGTATTTCTTAATGGTTTAATGTATTTTACTGATCACTCTTGAATACTCCTAGGCAACAAAAAATTAGAAATGAACTCTAAAAAAATTCCTGTGACCAATAAAATAAAAAATAATTTAAAAAATAAAAAAACATTTTTGTACTGTTATTATAATTCCCTTTTTCCCCTTTTTTTTGTGTGTGTGGGGGTGCTGGGGATCAAACCCAGGGCCTTGTGCTTGCAAAGCAAGCACTCTACCAACTGAACTATTCCCCAGTCCTGTTATTATAATTCTTATAAATATAATTGCTCAAGCTACACAAATATATTATGTATTTTATAAGTAATTAGCTTAAACATAAAATTGTATTAAAATGCATCCCTTAATGGGATGGATACATTTATTTATTTTTAAATTATTTATATTTTTGGAACTGGGAATTGAACCCAGGGGTGCTTTACCACTGAGCTACATCCCCAGCCCTTTTTATTTATTATTATTTTAAGACAGGTCCCACTAAAGTTGCTTAGGGCCTCACTAAATTGTTGAAGCTGGTTTTGTGAGTTTTTTTGGAGGGGGGCTTCACTATGTTGTAATACCATCAGAATGACACATGGCTCATCATCAGTTCCCCCTCCTTTCTAGTAATAAATTTTAAATCTGAGAAATTCATGCAAATATTACCTTAGAAAGGAAGCAGCTTATTATAGTATCACTTAATTACTAAACTCTTTCCAAGTTATATGCAAAAAATCATATAGCAAACTACCAGCAAATTTCATAATTATGATCTATCAGCTAACAAATTAGGTCTTCTTTTAATTTTGTTGAAAGCAAAATACCGAAAACCAAACTTGCCCAAGGATTTTTTTTTGGAACCAGGGATTGAACTCAGGGACACTCGGCCACTGAACTACATCCCCAACCCTATTTTGTATTTTATTTAGAGACAGGGTCTCACTGAGTTGCTAAGGGCCTCGCTAAGTTGCTGAGGCTGGCTTTGAACTCGAGATCCTTCTGACTTAGTGTCCCAAGTTGCTTGGATTACAGGTGTGCGCCACCACACCCGGCTAAGGATTTTTTACCTAGTTGTCTGAAGTATTCTTGATTTCTGAGTGGGATTCCAAAAAGGGTTTATTATTTATTAATAATTACATGGGTTACTATTATATGAGTTACTCTTTTACTTAGGCACCTTATTTAACCCACCTGAAAAGTTTGGAATAATCAAAACACTGTTATTTTCTTTATATCATTTGCAACATTTTGCAATAAAGCGATTCTATCTTATCACATGCTTTAAATATAAATTTTATCAAAACCTTAGAGCCACAGATTTAGCTAATTTAATTTGTGAGAGTATCTACCATATTGAGTGTCCTCAATGTCAAAGTAATTGGCTAGATTAGACTTACTTTCATTTGAAAAAGCATGAACTCATTTTTAAATAAATGTATCCCAGTGACAGTCATTCCATTCCTGAATTTATAACAGCCTGATACCCTTGATTATAACTGCTCTATTTTTAATAGAAATTCAAGATATAGACAAATTCAGACACCCTTACCATGAATTTAAGGTCCTTCTATTAAAGAAAAATTCATAGACACTAATATTTTCAATTGTTCTTTTACTTGGCATCCCAAGGATTTTTATACCTCAGGGCAATGAACCATGGATTTGGGATGAATAGGGAGGAAAGTTCCTCTGAAAAGGGAAGTGGGAAGGGAGAACCAGTGTGACTTTGACCCTCAGGGCTGATCTCAGGGAACTGTGTCTTAAAGGTCTGGAAATTGTATCCCTTAAAATTGTGCTTGGAAAGTCTTCAAGTGCCCCAAGAGGATGCAAGTCCAGTTCAAAGACCACTGCTGTAAGAGAAAGAAACTTGACAAAATGACTAACATTAGATAATCCTCCTTGCTACCCCAAGATACGGGGTTTGTCCAGTTAGGACTAAGGAACTTCACAACAACTTAAAACTATGTGGAATTTTGGGCTTAGAGTTTTTAGGCTTTAACTGCCCTAGCTGGGTATGGTGGCACACCTGCAATCCCAGTGACTCAGGAGGCTGAGGTAGGAGAATCTCAAGTTCAAGGCCAGTCTCAGCAACTTAGTGAAACCCTCAGTAACTTAGAGAGAACCTGTCTCAAAATAAAACAATAAAAATAAAAAGGGCCGGGGATGTGGTAAAGTATTCCTGGGTTCAATCACCAGTACCAAAAAAAAAAGACTGCACTGCAGAAGTTAAGGGCGGGACTGTGCAAATATAGTGCATATACTATAAATGCTTAAAGAAAACTTTTTAAATAATACTTTTGATGATAACCCTGGAAAGGCTGTGGGGCTCTTTTTTAGCACTTCTTTGTCTTTGTGTTGTCTAGAACTCAATTTCTAGTTCTATACTCAAAAAGCTTTTAGTTTCTATCTCTTCCTATAATGTATAAAGCCCCCCTCCCTAGATCAGTACATTTTCCTTGGAGAATTCTACTTTTATCTTGGTTCCACTCTCTCACCTGTGTTTGTTTTCATTTATTATGTAGTGTTTTCCTGTGTAGGCTATAAATCATTATTGAATGGTCATTTATATAAAGTTCACTATTAAACACATGCATATGCTATACAAAGGCCTTTAGGAAAGAGGTTGCAGGTAAGAACATCTCTAATCACCCTGGCTTATTTTGTTCTTTTGCTGCATCCTGGCACCAGAGAGGAGGAGGTACACTAGTAGATTCCAGAATGGTGGCCTGGTCTTGTTATGAATAAAGCCTGACATGCTGTCACAAGGGCATGTGCATTGCTCATCTGACACTCTCTCCTATGTTGTTGGACTGGTAAAGGGATCGAGGCCTCCTCTGCCTTACTTCTCCTCTCTTCTCACATACATGTTTGGGCATCCCCATTGAGTCATTGATTCATTCCCCTGAACCAGTTTTATTCAAAGTGTGATTCACAGATCAATGCTAGTATAAGACAAGTTACTGATTTGCAAAGAGACAAGCAAAGAAACTGAGAAACATTTAGAAATTTTTATAGCAATTAACATTGTCATAACATCTAAGAATGTGATAATTTTTCCAAAAATTCATTGTTACTATATTTTACAATAGTATCAGTTTATGAAGAAGAATGGGAAAAAAATAGAAATTAGTCCTTCTTCACAGAGTTTGGGACACCCTGCTCTAAAGCTGGAGATGGAAAATATCTTATGGATATCTTATGGATACTGCTTTTGGAAGGGTTTATTACTTAACTCCCAAGAAAGGTGGCCATGCCACACCATGGAGGACCATGTGGGAAGTGTCAGGGATGGTCAGGAGGCAGGAGTGAGTGGGACAGCATGGTCTAGAGCCTTTATTGTAGTTTGATCCTCCAGGAATGAGTGAAGCAGAGCAGGCAACTTTAGGACTGGATAGTCTGAATAATTTTAGAGGTGATACCTAGTGTTCAGTACCTGACCCTGGAGGGTTTAGGGCAGCAGAAATACTGGTTTGGTTTTTGAGTTAGACAGGAGATGTCTGGGGATATGAGCTTTGGATTTGTTAATCTGCAAATGAAAGGCATGCTCAAAAGCAAATGTGAGGTCCTGGTGGCAGTCCTGTAATCCCAGTGCCCTGGGAGACTGAGAGAAGGAAGATGGCAAATTCAAGGCTAACCTCAGCAACTTCACAAGATCCACCTCAAAATAAAAAATTAGAAGGATTGGTAAAGTGCTTCCTGGGTTAAATCCACAGTGGTTAAAAAAAAAAAAAAAGAAAAAGAAAAAGTCAATATGACATAGAACACTCAGGTATAGGTCTAGACATTAACAGACTGTGCCTCAGGAACATATATCACCCTGAGGGCCTCAATGGAGAAAAGTATGATCAGGCAAAAAAAACTCAGATATTTGGGGCATCTTTGTTAAATCCCACACCACCTTCAATACCATCACTCCATGTCCTAAGAAGTGGAATTCAAGACCCTTCTAGCTCTGAGTCCAATTTACTTATTATATTTTATCTTTCACTATTTCCCCTCACATACCTTGCCATATAGCCACCCTACCTTTAGGACTTTATTTTCTCCATTTCCAGTGCACACTCCATTTTCAACTATGGAAGGGAATAGTGCCTAATCATCTTTATATCTCTTGGACTGCCTTGTATATGAGATACAACATTTAGCTTAATTAACATGTATTTAGGTTATATACTGCTAGTAAGTCACCTGAATTGGACCCATATTTTATATTAGGCCAACGTGGGTGCCAACACTATCTGATACTTAGTACCCACCTAAGGAAATGAGGTTTCATTTATTTGACAACAAAATTCAATTTTGTTTAATGAAATACTAATTGTGCCTGAGGACTCATCACTCTATTAATTCCTGGAATCCAGTCAGGTTTATGAGATGAGTAGATCTTACTTCTCGTTTTCAAAATCTCTCCTGCCAACCTACCAGATCCTTCTGGTCCTTTTCAGATGATCACATCACAGCTAATTAAAAATACCACCATAGGCCTATGTATTTCTTGGGAGAATGGCTTTGAGGTGTTCAGGATTTGAAGGGACAGATGTCATAGAAAAATCTGCTGTGGGAATTTCAGGGCACCCACAGACCTAAGATGACTTGGATATTTAGAATCTGACAAATGGGTGATTTTCAATGTTCTATTTCCATGTCATATTTCATTTTTAATTCACATTTTCTTTCCAATACAGTATAATAGAGAATTAGAAATTGCTTTTGCTAAAAGTATCAATTCTTCATTTGGGCCTGCAAATGCCCAAGGAATAACTAAAAACTAGAAGAAAGCTTGGTATCTCTGCCTTCATTTTGTATCTGTCTTCATATTCCTGCTCAGCTCTGCCTGGAGGCATCTTAATCACTTAAGGAGTGTTCATGTAAAAACTGGTAATAACAAGGCTTATCAGCCCTGAATTAACCTAACCTATCTTGTCCCCCTTCAAGACTGAGGACACCCAGATAAGAATAATTAAGATATTTTGAAGACTTGCAGAGAAATTCAACTGCCAACTTTTACAATGCTCTGTTCCAGACCTCTGGAGTGACACCTAGAAGTCTCCAGTCATTGCCCTACTCCATTTAGGAACAACAGGAGCCTTGCAGGCAGATCATCCCAGGATAAGACTACCCCCTAAGCAGGAGCAATTATCTCATGGGAACTGAATTGTCCCCCTTCCAGGATCACAGGTCTGATAAACACCCTGAGCAGCAAATGATTGTTCCCTCAAGCAGTAAGGATCAGAGCTGCTTCAGAAAACCAAAACTAAAATAATCATCAACCAGACCAAATTGACCAAGGCTGTTAAATTACGCATATCTCCTACTCCACCACCCCAATTCTTCCTTTATTTAAACCTAAAGCTGATATCAGCACCCAGAAGACAGTGCTGAGACTCTTGATCTCACTTTGCCTACCCAATATGGCCATACTGACTAACGTTCCTTTCCTGCTTTTTACCATTACTTTTTCTCTTTGGTTTTTGGTCAGACCTAATTTCTTGGGATTCCCTGAGTTGGGCCATTTGGTCTAGAATTTTGGTAATAATAGCAACAATTCTTAAAATGTGGTCTTCTGGTGGTCCCTGAGACCCTTTTAGGGGACCCAATGAGGTCAAAATCATTTTATGATAATACTGAGATAATATTTGCCTCTGTTGCTCTCATTTTCTCACAAGCATATAGTGGACACAGTAGGCCTGAAAACTTCACAATATTTAAAGACTTTTCTTTTGCAAAAAGTGGTGATAATAATGAATATGATTTTAATACTGTATATCAGTTTGTGTATCAATTTGGAAGATAAACCAAAATTTCCCAAGTGATCAATCAATGCATGATGCTACAAATCATTCACAGGTTAAAGATTTATGGTGCCAAACACAGCAAAGGATTTTAATAGAGCAGAGTATGAAGTTACCCATGTAGTTTCAGATTCTACCCTACAACTATTGAAAAATTACCATTGTTGAGTTTGGGAATCAAACTGAGAAGGAACACTCAAAATAATCTGAAAAGGCTATTATGATAGTTCTCCCTTTTCCAACTACATATCTGTATGAAACTGGATTTTCTTTAAATACTTTAACTATATATATACATATGTATATACATATACATATATATATTTATATTTATATAGGGGGGGAGGGAGGGGGAGAGGGAGAGGGAGAGAGAGAGAGAGAGAGAGAGAGCGAGAGAGAGCGCTCGTGCAACAGGTTAAATGCATGCAGAAGCAGGTATGATATTCTAGCTGTTTTCTATTAAACATCAGATTAAAGAGAACGGAAAAAGTGTAAACAGTACCACTTTTCCCACTTCTTTTTTTATTGTTTTGGAACAGTTCATTTTTTGAAAAAAACACAATTTATGTTAACTATGTAATGGATTTAATCCCTATTTTTAAATTTTTTATTTGTTCTTTTTAGTTATACATGACAGTAGAATGTATTTTTTTAAAAAATAGTTTTTAGTTGCAGTTGTCAATGGTCCTTTATTTATTTATTTTTATGTGGTGCTGAAGATCAAACCCAGTGCCTCACACATGCTAGGCAAGTGCTCTACCACTGAGCTATGTATCTAGCCCAGTAGAATATATTTTGACATATACCTACATGGAGTACAACTTCCCATTCTTGTGGTTAAACAGGATGTGAAGTTACACTGGTCGTGTATTCACATATGAACATAGGCAAGTTATGTTTGATTCATTCTACTGTCTTTCCTATTCCTATTCTTCCCTTCATTCCCCTTTGTCTAATCCACTGAACCTCTATTCTTCCCTTCCTACCCCTTTATTGTGTTAGCATCTACATGTCAGAACATTCAGCCCTTTTAATCCCTATTTTTAAATAATTAGTAAATATTTTTAAAATTTCTTAGTTATAATTTCTAATAAGACAAAAGTACACTTTTTTTTTTTAAAAAAAGCTCTTTGTGGTCCTCAATTTTTAAAGATAGAAAAAGTTGTTTCAAAAAAAGGGGGGGTATATAGACATAAAGGAGTCCTCAGACCAAAAAATTTGAGAACTACTGCCAACAGAATAAAATAATTTGCCAGTATAAACTCATCTGAACACTTAGAAACTGTCCTGAGTCTTAAAAATATAGAGAAATAGGCAAGAGATGTCTCAAGACAATCTCAGAATATAAGGATGTAAAGGAAATTGACACACATTTGAATTGCTATGGGAAAACCAGTACCAAATTCATTTTTAAGCCAACAAAAGAGAGAGATGATCATGTATGTGGTATATGTGAGGGAAGAGGTAGTTAGGAGCACAAGTTATGGAGCAGATGGGCCTGGGTTCAAATCTTGGCTCTAAAACCTCCTAACTATACAATATTGGGTATGTTACTAAATCTCTCTAGGCCTCAGTTGCCTCATTCTTTCAAATAAAATCAGATAAACTGCAGGAGAGTCATGGGGCAAAGACTATTACTACCACATGGGATGGCTAGCAAGACTTGGCAGTCTGATATGGCCTCTTGGAATCTATCTATCTATTTATACATTTTTTTTCCAAAGAGGGGAATTAGAGGAAGTGAACATTTTCATGTAAAGCAGGACATCTCAGAATTCAGGTTTTATTTTTTAAGCCAGGGAGCAATCATTGCAGGTCTGGGCTAAAGCCTATAGGTTAATCAGAAACTATGAAATAATAAAGTGTTACCAGCATTAAGGTATTCATTAACTAGCTCAGTGATGACTCTTAAGACAAGACTAGGATTACAATAAAGCTCCCTAAGAGAGAGGCTGAATTAGGAAAACAGTGATGTGAAGGTGAGACAGGTGGCTCCCAGCCATAAAGAAGTCCCAGGAGGGTCTAAACCAAATTTCAAAAACTCCTACACTCATTTGTCAAACAATATTTGAATGCTACCCATGCACAAAGAAGCTAAGTTTGACTTTGGGACTTTGAGAAGAGGATACAAACATAAATAAATAGGTCCACAGAGTACAGACGCAGTAAAAATCAACAAGTAGGGAGGTACATATAAAACAAGATAGAAAGATGAAATAAAAATTTCCACTTGGAAATGAGGAAGTCAGGGAAAGTTTCTTGAGAAAAGAGGTGAAAGATAATCATGATGTGGAATTCAGAGATGGTAAAAATAGGACATCGTAGAACGGGCCTTTCTAAAGCAAACCCCAGAGGGTAGGAAAAACGTGTATGAGGAGCACTGGTAGTTCGTTTTGGGTTAAATACTAAGTGCTTGATGGGGCAGAGTGATTGGAAACTTAAAAGATAAGTTATGTCCCTAATAGGGTGAGAGGAATGCTCTGAACTCCATGCTAAAGAGTTGGAACTTTATTAGCAAATAGAATGAATCTGATTAGGGGAAATCCCTCTTCCATTCTTCTTAATAACTATTTGACTTTAGCCCTCAACTCAACTTCTTATTTCCTTCAATAAAATTTTAAATTATTTTCATTATGGAAAAATTAGATTGTCAGGGATCATTTTCCTCAACTTCCTACTTCTGTCTACAAACTGATGTACCCAACCTCTCCTATTTTCCTGAGGTTTCAGATGAGATGCCCCTTTCCTGTTAAAGACTACATCTATTTGCCCATTTTCCAAGATTGTAGTTAATTTCTATTCTATTCTACTCCATTTTCTAATCCTACCTTTCCCTCTTCTGTTTTATCTCCTCACAGATGATAAAAATGCTATTTTCATCTACATTCTTCAAAGAAGTTTGCATGAGAAGTCTACACTCACTGAGTCCATTTCCCATTCAGTATGGCACCCATTTTTACTGATTGAAATATGCCTTTAAAAGTCCCCAGTGACTTTTATATTACCAAATCCATTAGACTCTTACAATTCTAATCTCACTCAGCATCTTTGTTAAATTTCAACCCACTGATCACTGCCCTGCCCTTTCTAACTCTTCTACTTTTAGTTTCACTAACTCTCGGCTCTCTCAGCACCTCTAAGCAGTCATCTGTTTTCTTTCAGGAGCTCCATCTCTTACGCCCATGAACACCAGTGGTCATGTCTTTGGCCCACTGTTCTCTCACCTAACACATTTAATTAGTAAGATCTCATCAAGTCACATGATTCCAATCACCACTTCTTAGCTCAGGACCTCTTCCCTGAGCCATGATTTGACTATACATGTGTCTAAAAGCCATGATTTGACTATACATGTGTCTACTTGGTTATCCAACAAATAATCCAAACTTAGGGTATCCAAATTGGAATATATTTTCTTTCCAAACCTGGATCATCCTTTATTTTGTCTACCGCTCCTCTCTCATCAGCATACATGTACTTTCATACCGGTACATTACCTAACTAATTCCTGTTTATCCCGTAAGCCTCCTTCAAAAATTTATCTTTCTAGAAAATCTTAGTTGAATTTTCAGGTTGGGACAGATCTGTCTCTTCAAAATACCCCCAGCATATCTCAATTATGGAACAATACTGTCAAACTTTTAGATAAATCATTCTTTAGTGTATCTGGCTGTTCCACTGTACTGTAAACTCCTTAGGATAGGGATGATGTTTAACCACCCCTTAATCTCTAGGACCTAGCACAGTCCTTGACACATGGTAGAAACTCCATAAGTGTTTGCTACATGAATAATGACAACTACATTTTAGGAAGTGGTCTGGTGAGAGTATGTAACCATAAAGGAGTGGGAGAAAGACTAAAGGAAAAACCAAAACCTGAACTAAGATAAGATTAATAGGAATAGAAAGAAGGGGATGGGCCTGGGAGATTTTGCTGTAGTAAAATGAATAGGACTGGCCAAAGACTGAATGGGAAGTGAGAGATAAAAAGAAGTGGTTAAATGAAAAAATAAAAGACAGTGGATACATTGCAATTTGCAGTAACTATAATCTGTTCTACACCTTTAAACTTTCTAGCATTTCTTTAAAATGGGGAATTTTTTAATTGGGGAAAGTTAAATTCTTACTGCCCTAAGTGGTGGTGTTTAAAACCCAAAGGTATCTATCATGTGATGATATTTATAGTACCAGGATGATCAACAATTATATCCTCCTTCCTTTCTTTCTCTTAGTTTCCTCATTAATCCAAGTTGTGTAAAACTGGAGGCTTTTGATATACTATGGGCTGACTTTTGAGCACACTATATATCTAGGATACTTCATTACTATAACTTGCCAAGCTGAAATAAGGTATAAAAAGGGTTTCCCTACTCCTATTATTATTATTACCTATAATTATATGCAATTCTGAAACAGAGATGTCTGAAGCTCAGCTGCTAAGAGAAGTTTCTCCTGATGTTTTAGAACTCAAGGCTTACTGGTGAGACATTCATTTTAATGTGAAACAAGGTCACCAGAGGTAATCACTTTAGGCTGTCTTTTACATCAGGGAAGGCAGGGCAGAACTAGAGAATGACCATCCCCAATACTAGTAATGCTTTCTCCTAGGGGTGGACAATGTGGAGCATGGAGAGAAGTGACTAAGGATGCACAGATTGGTCTGGAAATCAGAAAGTCAGAGAGGAAATAAAACCAAACAGGATTAGCAAAAACAGAATTCCTTAGGCTTATTTGACCCAGTACAAAGAATTTACCTGATTCATGATGGAGAATTTCCTCCCTATTCTGTTGTCTGGCAGTCGAAAGCCCTTCTTCCTCATACCGTCTTCTGACTCTGACTTAAACACCTTCTCAGGATCCCCTTTCTCCTCTCCTTCAGAGAGTTCCTTTTGCTTCCTCTTCTTTCTCCTATTACGTCTTTCCTTGGCGCTCTTTGAACTGAGTTTAGAAATTTCGGACGAGCTCCGAGGAGAGCCAACCCCCTCTTCACCTTCTTCCTCAATAGCATCTTCTGAAACAGTGCCTGCGGAAGTAGCCATTGCAGCAGCCTGGAAAGTGGATACAGCAACAGACCGGGTCAGAAGCATTACCCAGGGTCACCTGAGCCAGCAGTGTGTGTGCAGCCTTTCCTTTCCATAGCCAGAGAAAGAGAGGAGGCTGTGGCTAGGTCTGGCCAGTTCTGTTTTCTAGGCAAATCTGTCCTCTGGCACATAGCCTTAAGTGATGATCAAAACCCGGTAGTGACAACTTTGGGATTTATTCTTCTGACTATCTTAGAAAAGAACTTGGCTGCCTTCTTGGTACCAAAGGATCTCTTCTGAGCTATTTTGGGAATAAAAACTAAGAAAATATATATCATGGGGCTATCAAAGTTAAAAAAATACAAACACACACACATACACATATGAAAGTTAAGTGTTAGGGTGACAGGGTCACTTTTAAGTTTTACTTTTAATATTTTGCCTGTTTCTCCTTTTTAATTAGAAACAATACCTATGACTACAGAAAATCTCTGAAGGGGATCTGAGGGTGAAGCTCATATTTAGTATATGGAGGACCCTGGGGTCAATTCCCAGCATTAAAAAAAAAAAAAAAAAAAAGGCTATGCTTATATGAAGCAGTATTTGAACTGTTCTGGTCACTTTTTTCTTTCCAGTCAACATACAAGTTGAAGACTGAAGAGATGAGATCTTCAACAAAAGATCATATTAACACATACTAATAGCCAGGCATAGTGATGCATGCCTGTAGTCCCAGTTTCTTGGGAAGTTAAGGGAGGAGGACTACTGGAGTCCAGAAACTCAAGGTCAGCCTAGATTACAGAGTAAGACCTTGTCTCCCCATCCCCCCAAAAAAGGGAAAGAAAGAAAAAGATCATATTAATAAACAATTTAGCCATTAAGACAAAAGAATAATTAGATCAATGACCTCTATTTGATAATGTACCTAGGAAAGATCAATTGCAATAGCAATCAGGTAGAGCCTTAGTTTTAGTCTCTGTGATCTAGCAGGAAGGTCTGTTGCAAAGAATTAATCACCCACCTGTGCCTCTTCCTGTTGCTTCTTAAGTTGCTCCAACATTGCTTTGAACTCAGCCTCTTTTTGTTCTGCCTCCTCCAATGTTGCCTGATTCTGCTCTTCATAAGCCATGGCTACCACAGCCAAGATCAAATTCACCAGATAGAATGAACCCACAAAGATGACCAATACAAAGAAGATCATGTAAGTTTTTCCAGCTGCTCTTAAGGTCTGCAAAGACAGAGACCATTTTCCGAGTCATTTGCATCAAATGAAGTAGGCTGAAAATATCTTGTGGGCCTAGTTCCTCTGTAGGGGCACCATCTGCAATTTGAATAGGACAGTCCTTCCTTGTGTGGTACTCTCTCTTACTGAAGAGCAGAAAAACATTCTCAGTGGCCAAATGGACTTCCCTATGCTTAACTCACACTAAGTGGTAGTAGTTCCTCCTATCCATTGTGGGGGTGGGAAAAGTCTTTTTCCATTCCTAAATACTCCCTATAAACTCCTTTCATAGAACAATGCTTTATTTATTTGTTTAAGGAAAATGTACCCTGAATTAAGAATTATATTTGACTTCATTAACTGGTACTAAAACAATATGATAGAAAGAACTGGAGAGGTAAAGAGATAAAGGAAAGAGGATTGACCCTAGGCCTATTCCTTTCACAAACAGTGAGTAAATGGGCATCAAAGAACAATTGGGCTTTAGGTTATGTAAATGAAACCCACTACTCCTGAGTTTTCTTCTTCATTCTTTCAATCACAAAAATTCAAAGCAACTTATTGTTAATAATCAGTATTTCATGAGAAAGATTCAAACCTGAGGGAACTGTCCAACAGAAAAATAAGAATTGATTTGAGAATTTGAACTAGAAGCTTCCCTTAAAGAAGATGCTTTATGCATGAGGAGGGCATTTTTTTTTTTTTTTTATACTTTAACTAACTGGCATCTCCAAATACCACAGTCAAAGAGAAAATTGTGGTCTGTCATGGAATTTCTAAGCTGAAAGACCCTTACTATAAACTTGCACTAATTTCTCCATCACAACCAGCAAAATTAAACAATGTGTCCAGTCATCAGTGTGGTCTGATGGAATGAAACTGATATTTCTACCTTTACAACCTGCTTGAACAAGTTCAAGTTGTGTTATAAATCTTAAACAGGTTGATATATTTAAACTCCAAAGCCCTTTTGGATAAAAATTCCATCTTGATAATGTCTAGCATAGTGCCTTGCATAAATAAGTATTGAGTATTTCTTTTTTTTTTTTAATTTTTTTAGATGTTGATGGATCTTTATTGTGGTGCTAAGAATCAAACCCAGTGCCTCACACATGCTAGGCAAGCCCTCTACCATTGAACCACAACCCCAGCTGGTATTGAATATTTCTTAAAGAGATGTCCTAAGCCCCAAAACCCAAAAGGAGATATGCTGCAGGTGGCAAAACAATAGGAAATAGGTAGAGATAGAAGATTTCCAAGCCAGGCTGACGCTATCAAGGCTATAAACTTCTACAACTACACATGACTAAGTATTTGAGAAATAGGGATGAGAACTGGGAGAATTCACTAAATATTATAAACCAATAGACCGTAGGAAATGCCATCCTCAAATCCTATTTAGTGTCTTCACTAAAAGTCTCTCAGGCAGAATGTCCCAAAGCCCACACTGCCCCATGCAGACTCTATCACCCAAGAAAAAGAGGTATTATTTACCAACTGATACAAGTTTTCCCAATAGTCCTGGGTCATAAGGCGAAACAATGCCAAGAAGGCCCAGCTGAAAGTGTCAAAGCTTGTATAACCGTAGTTAGGGTTCCTTCCTGCTTTCATACACTGGTATCCTTCTGGGCATTGCCTAAAGAAAGAAAGGAAAGTTCAGGATTTTTCAACATGATTCCACAAGTCATAACCTTGAATATAATAAACAACATAATTTTATCTACTTCATGGCCTTGTAGATAGGAAGTAACTATCTACAAAGCCAAGCCTACAAACTGGAAGAAGAAAAATAAATAAGTGAAAGAGAGAGAGAGAGAGAGAGAGAGAGAGAGAGAGAGAGAGAGAGCAGGGGGAAGGAGAGGGAAGGAGGGGGAGGGAACGAGGGAGCACATAGTAGGTAGTCAATTTCTGGGCAGAACCTACATAAGAATCACATGGCATATCCCTTAAAAATGCAGATTCCTATGTCCTACCCAAAACCTAGGAGTTGAAAGCATCGAAAATAGGATCTTGAACCTGAATTTTTTTTTTTTTTGGTACCAGGGATTGAATCCAGGGGCACTCAACCAATGAACCACATTCCCAGCCCTATTTTTGTATTTTATTTATAGACAGGGTTTCACTGAGTTGCTAGCAACTCATCATTGTTGAGACCAGCTTTGACCTCGTGATCCTCCTGCCTCAGCCTCCCAAGCTGCTGGGATTACAGATGTGAGCCAACATACCTGGCTGAACCTGTAATTTTGATATATGTCAGGTAATTTTTTTCTTCCCCAAGTACTGGGAGTTGAACCCAGGGTATGTTAGACAAGAGCTCTATCACTAAGCTATATCCTTAGCCCCAGGTAATTCTTCTTTTTTTGTACTGGATTGAACCCAGGGGTGCTCAACCACTGAGCCACATCTCTAGACCTTTTTAATATTTTATTTAGAGACAGGGCTCGCTGGTTCATTAGGGCCTCACTAAATTGTTGAGGCTAGCTTTGAACTCACAATCTTCCTGCCTCAGCCTCCCAAGCTGCTGGGATTACAGGTGTGCACTACCACATCTAACTCCCAGGTAATTCTTAGTCATGACAAAATATGAAAACCCACTGTCCCAGATTCATATCAATCCCTAATTTGATAAAACTAAACTTCGCTATTCTCCCAAGTGACAAATGCCTAGATGTTCCTTTTAGTTTTCTATGTTCCTTTAATACTTGCTGTGTTGACCTAAGTCATAATGGGGATTTCTGTAACCTCAGTTATACCATTTCTTCTGTTTTTGGACTCACCTGTTTTGTTTTTGTTTTCAATGAAATCTCTAATATCTACCTTGATACAAAAATTAAAAGGACTTGTTGTCATGGTCATATTAAAACACCAGTTCTTAAGGGACTGATATACTCTGAATAATGACACCAACACCATAAATTTGTATAGTTCTCTGTTTACAAAGCACTTTACATGTATGTTATCTAATTGGGACCTTATAGTAAGAAAGAGAGAGCATGACCTATTAAATCTATTTTGTTTACTGAAATTAAGGCTCAGATAAATTAAGTGACTGGGCAAAGGTCTAGGGCTAAGAGAATCAGGACTCAATACTATGATGCTATCTGTTCCTTTCCCCATTTTAGGTCTAGACCATTTCTGGGTTATCCTTGGATGCTAAACTATCACTAAGATGGTGTCCTTATTTTATATTGTATTAACTGTGTTAAGAAAGAACAAGGGGAGTCTACAAGAGGCAGGTAAGCTACCTGGTGTTAAAGATTTTCTCTTTATCCTTTAACATCCTTGATTTTTAATTTGAGGCTATGGGTACATTCACTTACTTATGAAATGTCATCTTTGGATGGACAAATATAAAACAGAAAGGAAATCTGAGTTAACCAATAGGTCAGGTCTGATTGTAGGGTTTATTATATGAGCTCAAAGAAAAGTGGAAACATTGCCCATCTACATCCAACTAAAAATAGGCACATTATTTTAAGAAAGGAGAATAAAATTAGGTGAGCTACTTACCCAGCATCAGAACTGTTCCCACAGAGTAAAGGTTCCAGCATACCAGGAACCGTGTAAAAATTTGCTAGAAAAGTTTGAAGAGGCAGGAAATGAATAGGCAAATCGAAGTGAATGAGAAAATAAGGTTATACTGTTCCTGACTAGCCCCAGCAGAAACTATTGATTTTAGCTCATATAAATTTTTTCCTCCAGCAGTGAAAGCTGATGAGAAGTCTTTCCCATTAATGATTTTCCTATGTATATTTACAAATTTAAAGTGCTCCCCTGAAGTCCTTGATATAATACTCTTTTCACAGGACCTGACTTCCATCAGTACTTCACATATATACTAGGTTCTGGTACCTGAATGAAAGGGATCTGAAGTAGTTTTCTGAGTTCTTCATCCCTTTAGACAATTCTAATCTACTCTTGTGGTGTAGATATTAGATGTTCCCCAAAAGCTCATGTCTGAGACAATGCAAGAAGGTTTATGTGAAAGGCTTAACCCTTCAGTGAATTAATCCCCTGACAGGGATTAACTAAGTGGTAACTGCAGGATGGTAGGGTGTGGCTGGAGGAGGTGGGTCATTGGGTGCATGCCTTTGGGGTATATATTTGTTGATCTTAGTCTTTCTCAGCTTCCTGAAGTGATATCCAGGATGACTTTCCTCTGTCACACTCTTCCACCATCATGCCCTACCTCACCTCAAGCCCCAGGGAATGGGGCTGGCCAACTATGAACTGAGAACTCTGAAAACATGAGCCCCCAAATAAATTTTTCCTCCTCTAAAACTGTTCTTGTCAGGTCGTTTAAGTCACAGCAGTGAAAAACTGACTAAAACATCTTATAACTTATTTTTATCGAGATATTCTAGAACTCCTCACTGGTTGGTCACTAGTTACCATGTCCTACTTTAAACTAGAAGGCAGATGTTCCTGAAATCTCCTTTGTAACATCTTCTAACAGTTACTTATCTGACTTTATTTCTCAGGAGAGACTAATGGTGACACTGCTAACTTTTTCATTACTTTATAGAAATACCACTACAAATTTTCCTTAATACTAAGACTCAAGTGCTTTGGTTCCTCAAATAAAATTATTAAAATTCCTTAAGCATAATAGGATCAAATGGTGCCTTAGAGATTGTCTGACTCCCTAGACCAGGTCAATTACTATTGTCTTACTAGTATTAAAAAAGCTTGAGTTCTAGACATAGGCATATTCTGAACTAAATATTTAACTATCCCAGGCAACTCAACAAGGGAAGGAAGAATTTTGATCAAGTTTCTAAGCCTGATTTTTAAAGCAAAATTTTAGGGGTAAATGTGAAGATGCTATAAGGTTTCATTTGGTTTCAAGGGGTAGAAAAGAGAAAATTGGAGAGAGGGCTGGCATGAGTTTCTGAACATAATCTGTCCTTGAGGAAAGGAAATGACTTCCTGGGGATGCCTCTGATAGCACTGCCACTTCTTCTGAGCCCAGCTACTTTTTTAAGCCCAGTGGTGGCTTCTGACTGCATAGATGAGTTCTTCCCCTTGCAGGGGAGGAGCCACCTACTTTTATTGTTGATATACTCTTCCCAGTCAAAGCCTTTGGTGCCATTTTCAAGATAGCTCTCATTGAAGTTTATAGGCCACACGACACACTTGTTTCGCAGGTTCCCCATGAACAGCTGCAGTCCGATCAGGGCGAAAACACTCAGGCAGAACACTGTCAGGATCATCACATCCGACAGCTTCTTCACAGACTGAATGAGGGCGCCCACAATTGTCTTCAGGCCTGAGGAGACAGAGCACCCAGAACTAGAGTCACCTCAAAGCCCCCTTCTCCCCCAGCCTCCCTCTTAGCCCAGGCTTCTACTCCTCCCCATAGTACCACTCTTGAAATATGACCAGTGCATCTTTACACCATTAGAATAACAATGTCAGCAAAATGAGGGGTTTCCAGAAGTGTGCATTTTAAAGTTACAATTATTAAAAGTTAAGAAAGCATCTTCTACCAACATGTGGCTCCTTTTTTTCTGGATGTACTTTCCTGTCTTGGACAACTTTTTAGTTCCCCAAATGAGCCAGGTTATTGCTCCTCAGTGCCTTCCCTCAGTCTGACTGCTTCCTTTCAGCTCTTGTCTTACCTGCCTACCTCCTTCTGTCCTTCAGGTATCAGTGTAGAGATCATGTCCTTCAGAAGTCGATCCTGCCTTCCCAACTCTTCTCCCTCCCCACCATTGTTTCTTTCTCAGTAGCACCTTACACTTTCCTCTGTGGCGTTTACCATGGCTATAAAGCATTTCTTATGTCTGTATCGTTCGTTCACAGCTGTATCTATAGAGCCTGGGCCACAGTAAATATTTGTTGAAGAAACAAATGGAAAAGTCAGGGACTAAAGAGGCTTCCAGGTTGGAAAGGGAACCACTGGGAAATTTAAAAGCCAATAAGAAGCAAGAAGGTATCATAATGTTTTCCCATCAGTTCTGGAAATGCCAACATATGAAAAGGTTAATTATTAATCCATATTTATAATTTGCCTTTACATTTAAAAGTACACCTTCTCTATATCACATATATACCCTGCTTGCTACAATGCCCCCCTTTCCTCTGGCCTAGATTAAAAACAAAAACACTTATAATCTATTTAATTTTAATGTAATCTATTTAATTTTTAAATGAAAGCTCCTGGTTCAATTTAAACCTAAAGAAAGTAGAGCAGAGATCAGTGATGAAAGACAGAAAAATATGGTTGTAGATTCATGCTATTTGGGTGCAAATGAGTCTACATGTGGCTCTCCTCAGAATGCCTAACACTGTGCTATCACAGGACATGGTCAACAGAATGCTGACACTTCTGGTGGCCACTGTACCAAGATGAGTAGGAACCAGATACAGAGCCCTATCACACAGGCTTCAGGATCTCTTTTCTGTTCCAATTCTGAAGGCAAGAATATCAGAGTGTCATTTAAAGGAATACTAATCTTGGTTTTGAAGTGTGTAGTTGGGCAGATCATTACTAATCTTTTTTTTTTAAATTTTTTAGATGTTGATAGACCTTTATTTTATTCATTTACTTATATGTGGTAGTGAGAATCAAACCCATTGCCTCATACATGCTAGGCAAGCACGGTACCACCAAGTCACAACCCCAGCCCCTCATTACTAATCATAACCAAAGTTATGCCTTCACTTCTATGACCTGAGCACCTAACCTCTTAGATCCTCAGTTTTTTCCACCTTTAAAATGGACATAATTAGGGTTTGGGTGTAGCTCAATGGTAGAGCATTTACCTAGCAGGTACAAGGCCCTGGGTTTGATCCTTAGCACCATCAAAAAAATTTAAATAAATAAATAAATAAATAAATAAAAGGAGATAATTATAGCTGAATATCATAGGTCTGTTGTGAGGATTAAGCATGATTCATATAACACACTTAACATCTGATGCATAATAAATAACTCAAATGTTAACCATTATTGTCTGAACCTCATCTATATAAAGATTTATAATACTAATGTCGTTGAGTTGCTGTGAAGTTTAAATAAGATAATAAATATAAGAAATACCTAGTAAAGTGCCTGGCACATAGCAGGCACACAGCACTTGTTAGCTATCATTAATGTACAGACATTGCTTTCCTCAAAGGGACATGGTTGGGAGTGACACAGCTCTCGGTTAACTATCATATGATGGTGATATGGATATGGGTCCTCTTTTGCTGTATTTTGCAGTAACCACCTATAATTTTCAAAGTTAAGCCCAACAGAATTCTCTGAGCCAACAGTAGCGATGCATGCTGTGCCTAGCCCAGGACCTGGCACAAAGCAGGTATTTAAGGAATTTTTATTAAAAGAGTAAATGAGAAATTTCTTTATTCTTACACAATATCTTGAAAGGGATCTAAGGAGAATTAAAGAAAGAAGTGCTAAAAATTAGACTATGGGGTTGCAAAAGGGTACAGAAACCTGTGTTTTCTTACAGAGTGTGTTACCTAAAGACTGTGGCCACTAAAGGGATTAGGAATGGCTTGCCTGGGCTCCAGGAAAACTAGGCAATTCTAATCTGATTCCTTTCCTCCTCACATGGCTGTTCAGAAAGAGCACCAGATGGGGAATCAGAAAGCAGAAATTCTGGTCCTGGCTCAGTCATTTTTTATGACCCACCATGTTTCAAAACCAATTTAAGATTGTCTCTCCAAGTCTCATTTTCTCATCTATAGAATGGGGTAAACTGCTACATGGCAGTGGGCAGTGAAGGAGAAGATGAAGAATCTTCTTTAGAATTCTTCAAAAACAGTGCAGAGATGTTAGAGATTCAGTAGTTGAAATTTCAAACTCTCTTTAACACTTAAAGGCCCTGGGAAATCATCCAGTAATTGCTCAACTAGCTAAGAAGGTATTGGTGGTGTAAAATGAAAAGTACCCATCAGGAAGTAAGGTGTCCCAGGGCTATGGAATATATTTCCATACTGTTGCTGAGGCACAGAAAAGTCCTCATTGGGGAAGGTATACATTAGGTCAAAAATTTTACTTTAGGATTCTAAAATTATGTAGGTCTACTGTTTGCAAAGTCAAAAGTGATTTTAAAAAGGATATTTGGATGGGTTACTGAAGAATGGTTTTAAGATTTCATTTCTTGATTGCCTTATAAGGGAACTCATGCAGCTGCCTCACCCTCAGTAGTTAAATTACCTATATGAACACTAGATAATCATTTAAAGTGTCTTCTATTGCTGTTTTAAGCTTTTTGTGTGTGTGTGGTACTGAGGATTGAATCCAGAGCCTAAAGCATGTTAGGTAAGGGCTCTTCCACTGAAGTACATCTCCAGCCTTCTATTGCTGTTTTAGCTGATCTGACAAGTGATATGTGAGCTGACATTTGTTTTAGCAACAAGAGTTTAAAACTACAAAATAACAAACCAATGCATTTGTTATAATACATAAATTTTTTTAAAAAGCACAAGAGTGCTTTTTAGCAAAAGTCTGATCTAATTTCCTTAGAGTTCTTTGTAAAATTGTAGGCCCATTAAACAAGAAATTCCAGGCCATAAGCACCAACTATCCCCTGTTCCCTAAGGATGGGCTCTCAGCACCTTGTTTACACATTCTCTTAGAAGTTAGTTACAGATGACAGGGTGGACATCTGATCAAAATCCAGATCCTTTTCTATAGGAATCTGGAATAGGACAAGAGACAGTGAGTAGTCTTCATATGATGAGAATGGTCATTTATAAATATTGTTACTATATTGGGATGTGTCTGAGAAGTAAAGGAATTTAGTATGCAAAGAGAAGGAAAGAAGAAATAAACACATAGAAGAAAGATGGAGACAATTTTTTTCGTGAAAACTGGCGTTTTTTGACTCTGCATTCTAGTTTCTACACTGTCTTCCTGAGGTTCAAGACCATTCCAGGTCTGGGATTCTCTAAAGCACTCCTGCATGCTTTTACTTGCACCCAGAGATTCTCAATGAATACATCAATCATGCCTGGCACTCATCATTTCCTAGAGATGGACCTGAATGTTCATAAGATGCTGGTTTAACACCTTTTTTCCATAAACCAGATGTCATTACTGAGTAATTCTAGAAACGTGAGTCCAGAAAGCTAAAAAAGAACCCATTTCCTCAAGTGTTTTGAAGCCTGAAGCTTAGCTCTTGTTGGTGACAGTTCATTTAGCTATCAAATATTTCAAAGTGGAAACTTGTTAGAAATCCTATTCAGGTGCTTGTGTTTCACTGGGGCTCAGAAAAGCGAATCTTAATTGAGCAAGAATAATCACTACATAACATTAACTACAGCTGTCTAAAAGTTTACTCTCCAAGATTCTTGTCCAGATCCAGAACAAAATTAGAAAGCACGGGGAAAATAGATGATGGGCACAATATTTGCAGGTAAAGCAAACAAATGTAAACAGTCAATGAAGTATATGCTAGTCTCAGTCAAGACTCTTCTTCCATTAGGGTTGATAATTTAGAGTGACCACATATGCAGAGACATCAATGTCAATTTATGGAGATGACACCATCCATACGTTTCTTAAGCTCAAGCTCTATAGTCCTGCTAGCAGTGGCTGCCCACCATAATAAATATATCCAAGCAAAAGCACTCCTGCCACCATCAACATGGGTCAACAAAGCAAGAAGTTGCTGGTAGAATTCCTGACCCCACGCAAGCAAGAATGGAGAGTGCTGCTGTTCTGGCTATGAAGAGAAGCTGTCTTGCTTTTTCTAATGGCTCACAACACTACATGCCAGAACAAGCAAGATACTGACTGAAAACCGATTATCCAAAACAGCAGAATGCTCCTTCCAATGACTCCTACACAACAGAGTGTGCAACAGAAGCCATGTGGGGGCAATTTGGACAGCAAGAACTCTTGGAAGAGGCTAACATTAACTAGCATTGGTATGTGTCTGAGCAGAAGTTAATACATTTACTACAGACCACAAACAGACAGCTGGACCTAATGTACAGAAAGGTTAGCTACCAGACAGGAAGTCAGGTATTTCAGAAATTTTTAGAAACAGGTGAAGCCAGGCCATTGCTACAGGATTCTACTCCACACTGCTACAGGATTCTACTCAACTCCATATCCAAAGGCACCTCTGATCCTCCTGTGACCTTTCATAATGCCCAGTAATCCCATGAACAAACAAAGAAAGCCGGCTTATGTGCTATGTCCAGAGAAATCAGCTATGCATGTCAGAATCAAAATCTTCCCTTGTTGTCATGGCCAGATTATAAATAACATCAATTCTCATTCCTCAATTAGTAACTCAGGCTGAGAAATTTAAGTGATTTGAAGCAATGTGAGTTAATTTCCTCCAAAATTAATACCGGAAAAAGCCTCAGTAGCAGTCAGAAGTAGTTCTCAGCCCAGGTAAAAGAACCTTTCCAGTTCCAAGAGTCTGGCTGGGGCCCTGATAAGTCCCAGGGGTAAAGTAGAGCCTTGTCAATTTTCCTATTGCAAATGCAATTGTCACAACAGTTCTTGAAGGTTTTTCCACATCAAGAGTAATTTGGGAGTCATTTAGGAGGCTACAGATTTATTTAAGACCAGATTCACATCGCAAAGTATAACCCAACCTAAACTGGCTCTCAAGGGTGGGTCAGTGGGATCTTGTGAATCTTTGGTGCTTTTCCACTTAGGACCACTATTAAATTTAATTATCTTTCCTAGGAAGCAATGTGGAAGGAGAAATATGAAAGCATCACAATTAATAACTGGAATATTTTAAAAGAAACAATGAGCTGGATGTGGTGGTTCATGCCTATAATCCCAGGTACTTGGGAGACTGAGGCAGAAGGATCACAAG
Source organism: Glaucomys volans (assembly GCA_020662805.1). Classification (NCBI taxonomy): domain Eukaryota; kingdom Metazoa; phylum Chordata; class Mammalia; order Rodentia; family Sciuridae; genus Glaucomys; species Glaucomys volans. The sequence continues at coordinate 169,324 of JAJEJO010049532.1, forward strand.
TTCAAGGCTAGCCTCAGCAACTTAGCAAGACCCTGTCTCAAAATAAAAAATAAAAAGGGTGAGTGATGTAGCTCAGCATTAAAGTACCTTGGGTTAAATCCCCAGTACTAAAAGAGGAAAAGAGTCTGAATATGGTTTTGAACCACTTTTCTATCCCCCTTCACTATGTAACAGAAATTGTCACATTCATAACATACACATTTAAACAAAGTACTTTCTTTGTGAATACTGGGTGGGAAGAAGAGGAGCCCACCATTACCCATGCTTCCTACCTAATTCCACTGATTATGAGTAAAAGTAACAGAAACAAGAACAGAGATGCAAAATATCCAAGAGAAAAGTAATTTAGAAACTATAACCCTAAAGACAGTGAGATGGTATCAAATTAGCACTGGTCAGCAGGAGGTTGCTAGTGCTTTGGGGAGCTACTTAAGTGATGGAAATGAAAAGGAACTGACAAGTGTGGCTCTCTCAACTGGTTCTTTTTAGGCTTTCAGTGCTACTTTCCAAGAGAGGCCTCCATTGTGAGTCCTACCTATCTTAAGGTATGTTAGTCCTGAGGCATATGATCAAAAACTTCTGACAGAGAATAAGTTCATAAATACAAACTAAAAACAAAGTTTTAAGACATAAACTTTTAGGTGAATTCCAGGTCAAAGCAAATTTACAAAGGGTCTGCTCTATCACTGACCCTTTAAGCACTGAATGTGCTCAAACTGTTCTCCAAGCTGGTGCCTCTGAAACAAAAAAGAAACCATGAGAGAGATATATCCAGGTCTTGAGCTGGTAAATGAAGGGGGTTGGAATGTGGGGTCTGGGCTTTTCTAAGTTGTACAAAGTCTCTTAAAGAAAAGCATTTCTTATGCAAAACAACCAAGCTAACTGATGTACCTTATTCTCTAATCTTCTGGGGTCTTAGCAGCCCTGACACGTTTAAAATATCTACCAGATGCTAAGAGGGAGGACAGTGTTGGTCCAGGTGAGATAGGGTGAGTGCTCTAGGAAAGGAAAAGTTCTCATGAAGGGGAGCTGAGACTTTGAGAGATCTTGTAGACTCTGTGTCAACTCTTTAGTCACTCTCACTTCCATTCTGGTTTTGGCAGATCTGGCAAAGCCTAATCAAACTGGGAACAGGAAAAGACAGGAAAGCAACAATTTCACTGAACTGATCCACAAGAAAACTTGGTAGGCAAAATAATATGGTTTTGGTTTATACTAAAGGGCACCATGTCCTAGTTCTGTACCAGTAGAATCAAAATGACTTAGATTTTCACACGTGAGACAGGCTCAGATCCACTGACTCACACTGGTGCCTGGCCTTGGAAGGAGACCTGAATGACTCGAAGGTAGGAATAGGACAACAGTACTCTGGGCAAGACAGAATGATAGAAAAGTTCAGAATTTTACATAGGATGAGAGAAGTTTCTCCATAAGGCAGACGTCAACTATTGGCTTTCTCTTACTAACTCTAAAAAGGTAGAAAGGGTAGCAAAAGGATTGGAATTGAAAGTCACACTTTAATTCAAAAAAATCCAATATACCTTTTACTGACAGTGATCTATTATTAGCTTTACTATCCTTAAAGTTATTCTCCATCCCAGTTAGCTTCTCAAAGCCAGCTCAACTGGGGGTGCTTCTAGAAATAGGAACATGGGAATCTATTTCAAACTGTGAGGCTGATGTCTAAATCTTGACACAAACCCTTTCTTTGGTCTTAGGTGTCTTTATGATAATAACTGCTACTACTATGACCATTTATTGAGTACTGCTGTGGGCCAGGCACAGCATTATAGTCACGATGTATGTATACGTGGATATATATTACTACAGTATTAAGTAACATGGCATCGGTCAAGAGTTACCTTGCAGAAATGCCCTGGTCACAGGTACCCACACAACAGAGACAAAGACAGAAGTGATGAGCTAGACTAGAGATAGCATCTGCTGCCCCAGTTAGTGAACAGAATGCAGCTTTCCAATTTAATTCTGAAAGAGAAGTTTTGAGATTACAAGAACATAAAGAGACAGATGCCTTGCAGAGTACGCTGGGGGAAATGAACTGAAAACAGAAATTCATATTTTAAAGGGCCAGAGTAAGAGAGACCAAAGGAAAACTGAAAGTAAAGATGTGGCACTCCAGCTCCCTCAGAAAATAAGGCCTACCTAATGAACCTTCCTTGAGGTTCCTGGTAAACCACATTTCAAGTCTACCCTCTCCAGGATTCTGCCTTTATTCTTCCCCCTCTTGCTATCTGATATTTAGATAACATTGAAATGGGGAAAAAAGAAAGAGTTTCGAGTCAGCCACAGGGAATAAGTCACTGTTCTCTGTACCCCTACTTCTAAAGTCCAAAGAGCAACAACATTGTCTTGACCACTGACAAGTTACTGCCAGTCTACATTAGGCGACAAGACTAACAAAGTACTAAACCAGGTATCTTTCCTTCCAATTTTAAGACTAGTCTTTAGGAAGAGAAGTATGAGCCAGTTGCAAGGATTTAAATTAAATTAAGGGATCTTAACCTGGAGTCCATGGATGGGCTTCAGGGGGGTCTGTCAACTTTCATCTGATTCTCAAAAGGATCCAAAACCTTCAAAAGGTTAAGAACCACTGGGCTAGCTCAACCAGGATCAAAAAGAAAAAGGCAAAAATTTTAAAGAGATTGTCAATCAACTACCTCTCACACCACCCTCAAGATTTCTTTTCCCCTCAAGTTCTATAATTTTATTTGTCCATATCTTTAGTTGAATCTTCTCTTACCTTTGAATTTTTTAAAAACAGCACCTGTACAAACTTTCACTGGGATTTATGTTTGAGAATGATCCCTGAATATATTACAGTAGATGGCTACTGGTTCTCATTCTAGTAAAACAGACCGCAGAAGAACATGATAGACGGTGATTTTTAAAGTTCAGTTCACTAACTCCAAGGCTTTTACATTTTTCTACAATTCTGGACTAGTTAACTGTGTAGGTCTCATCTGTGATAAATAATTCCATTAGTACAGTAATAATCAAAGCATAATTCTTTGAATAACATTCCATCAGCAAACCATGCTATAGGAAGCCTAGAAATCACAAGCAATGGAATGATGGCACATGTTAAAATTACTGTAATTCCATGAGGCTGGGATTCAAATGATTTATATACAAAGAAACAGCTAGCTCTATGATGATTATTTTCAGATATTATAAGTTTCAGGGGATTCTTAAGCACGTGCTTTTTCAAAAGCAAGGATGAAATGGGGGCTGCATGCCTGCAAGCACAGTCAGAGGAAACTGGTTAGGGATCAAAAGGCCATTCCAGAGAATCTCTCTCAGGAAAAGCATGCAGAATGCAGAATGCAGAGCATTTCAACTGTGCTCACACCAGTTTAGAATACGGTGGACAAAATGAATGGAGGGAAAGAGGAGATGCATCAAGGTCAGTCTTGTGCACACATTTTCTCACCTGGAATTACAGAGATAGTTTTCAAAGCTCGGAGAACCCTGAATGTTCTCAGCGCTGAGACATTGCCCAGGTCCACAAACTCTGTCACATATCTGTAGTAAGGGAGGTCACACACAGACAGAAATGACAAACACAGACACAAACACAAACACCAAAAGAAAAAACAAAACCACAACAAAACAAAAAAGTACAGTACGTCACGTCAGGGCCCTAACCCAACACCTAACACCAACCCCAGGCCATCTTACCTGGAATTACCGAAATAGTTTTCAAAGCCCTCAGTACCCTGAAAGTGCGCAGAGCTGAAACATTGCCTAGGTTTACAAACTCTGTTATATACCTGCAGAATCAAACCAAAGTTAACTTGTAATGGTACCACTGGGTGAGGGTTTGAGAATGGGGGAAAGAAAGGGTCTTATATACAAGGTATGATTTCATTTTTTCCCTGAAAAAGAAAAATTTCAAAATATAAACATTTAAGTAACGTCTTTAAAAAAATTAAAAAACAGGCAAGGAGAATTCAAAAGTATAATCAAAAGAATTGCTATAACTGTAAGTTTTTAGGATTTACTCCTTAATTAGAAGCGATGTGCAGATCCCAATCAGAATTCCTTTACTGTCAGGTCATTTACATTTTTAAATAAAAAGGAAGGCCAGGAAGTATCAGAGACTCATATCCCCAAGTTTTGTGAACAATTTCTTAAGAAAGGGAGATAAATTTCTGCAGCAGGAGCCCTACAAAAATAAATCTACGTTAAAGTAGCTCCCCAGTTGACAGCAAAATGCCTAAATAAGAGTGGCATGCATATGTTTGTAGTCATGTGCACAGTTGAAGTTGTATCCTGTGACAGACAAAAACAGGGCTCGGAAAAATTCAGATCATGAGATCAGAACAAATACTGAGTTAGGAGCCCATTTTATTACCAGCTCTGGGTTTAGCATAGACACTAAGATTTTAAATGAATACCAATGTGTATTTCATAATGCTAGAGAGCCAGAAATTGTCATTATATAACAGAAAGTCCAAGTTCCACAATATTCAATGCATAATATTCACTCACATTTTACAGTGGAAATACACCTTTCAACGCAATGCTCAGACCCATACATGTGCAAACGCTCTCTTACTCACACATCTTTGTACACACACACAAAACCTAAGCACCACCCCCATCACATCCTCAAACCACAAACCAGTTTCTCAACCTGAAAATAAAAATACTAAAGCCTGCTATAACTTTTCTACCATCAGGTGAGTTTCCCAAAGAGACATTTTTATTGCTAAAGCAGCACAAGTTACCAGGAACAGCTAGCATACCTATGTGGAGTTCTGTGGTCTCCAATGACAGTTCAAAATTTTGGTTAGTAACTCCAGGAAGTGCCAATTTGGATACCTTGGCTTATGTTTTGACTCTAAAACATGCTTTGAAGTCTGCAACACCTGGTCAGCTCATTAAATCACATGTGATAAGACATGCCTGGAAAACACATTTTCACCTCTAAAAAAATTCATGTTTCACATTTTCACATCTAAAAAATTCCAAGTCTTCATAGAGGCCCCCTAGTGATGGGTGTGCAAATCATGGTCAATGTCATAAGAGGGAATAAAATATGAGGGAGCATCCATGGAAAATTGCTCCTTACTTTCCCTCCCAGCTGTAAAGACTCTGCTCACCTTCTCCACATAAACACACTGTTGCTGTTACTGCCTGAAAAACAAAAGGTCCTCACAAACAAGAACCGTAAGCATAAGTCCCTGCATGTACCCATTAATTCCCACACCACTGAGCCCACAAATTCTCACTTACAAACACGGTCATGCAAACATCCAGGAGAATCCTCCCCCTCGCACATGATCACATCCAGAACGACAATAAAGTAAACAGAGAACTTACGCCATCATGATGACACTGAAATCTAACCAGTTCCATGGATCTCGTAAAAAGGTAAAGCCATCTATGCAGAAACCTCTTGCAATGATTTTCACTAGTGATTCAAATGTATAAATCCCTGTGAACGTGTACCTGTCAAAGAAATGGAGAGCTTAAGGTAATTTCTGAACAGACAGAAAGTTCAAACGCACTTTTCAAGATCACACTGGCCTGAGGTGTGGCTTTGCCAGAAGGACAGTAAGGGCATTACAAAAGTAGTAGGACAGAGTGAGGAGGAGAAAAGAGCACTCTGAATGGAACTCACTGAAATGCTCACACCTAGAATTCTGGAATGCTGGGGCTAGAGGGAAATTTCAAGGAAATAACAATATACTGCCATCTAGTACATGATCATTTTGGAGCAGGTGAGCAGTCCCCCAGAGCTACTTTAACCTTGGAGGAGTTCAAAAGAAAGGGAAACCTATACCTGGAGAAGAGAGTACCATTGGGAATTAAAGACACAGTACAGTGATGGAGCCATGGGCAAACACTGGCTAGCATAAGAAGGGCAGAAGTGGGAGCAGACTTTGCTCTTTTTAAGAGCTGACTTCTTAAGATATTTCCTAAATTCCACATGTATTTTCACCCTTCTCCATGAAATAGAGTGGCAATAACTATTGTTTGTTTCCTTGATGGATAAACTGGCAAAGCACAAGATTCAATGACTTAAAACTCTTTAAAGCAAACAAGCAGACAAATAAAATGGGCTACTTACTCCACATTCTTTGACCAGTCAGGAGGGTTACTAAAAGTCATGAATACACAGTTGGTCAAAATAGTGCACATAATGATCATGCTAAATACTGTAGAGAAGAGTCAAGGAGGAATACACAAAATCTGACTGTTTTTTAAAAAAAATTTTCTCAGAATACAAACACATTTTGCATTGGGTATCACAAGATCTGAATCAACAGATAGAACAGAGATAAAGCACAGAAGAAGAGGAAAGGTAAGTTGGTAAAGAAAACTGGTCACTATCACCAATAAAGAAAGCCACTGTGTGTATCCCCACTGGAGAACTGTGAATGGATGGGGCAGGATGGTTCTTCTTTCAATAGGGTTGTCACTGTTCTACAACTTTTGGATAAACATTTCCTCCTTTTACCACTTTTCACTTCAACTATAGAATAATCCTCTAAATACTTTGATTTTGTGTACGGTACCCAGAAAATATCAGTCTACTACACTTAAAAACATCAGGTGAAACAATAAATCTTTATTATTCAGTATTCACTTACTGTTAAGTTAATTACCTTACATAACTAATTATTTGAAACTCTACATATAATAAATGGTTCATTTTTTTCCCCCAGTCCTTCTAGAGAGATGAGTTGTCTTTGGGAACAAGATGCCAGCCAGTGTGCACTGAATATGCCTAAAACAGAAATGCAATTATAACATGTTAGGTACACAATTCAAGGACATCTGCACTCCCATTCTCCTGAGTTAGATAATGGGGCAAATCTATTTAATATTCTAAAAATGCCCTGGAAAGTTTGTGGATAGCAAACCATTTAGTTGCCATTTCAGTTTCATCCACATCTTTCTCAGCTCTTTCTGTTCTCATTGAGGAAAACTCAACTGTTTCAGGTCAACATGAGATTCTTAGACTCAAACTGTCACTTTAATAAGCATTTGCTGCTAACCAATTCTCTCTTCTTAATGACATTCCCCATCTGTATTCTACTAGTAGAGTTTTTAAAAGAGAAAGTACTTCTTCCAGCTGGATTTTGTTTCAGAGTACAATAACATACCCTTTGGAACCAGAAGAGAGTATAAAAACATACTCTTTGGAACCAGAAGAGCAAAAAGCACTCCACCTCTGATCTAAGAGAAAGGAAGAAGTCCATTGTAAATTATTTATTTCCCATAAATCTTGTGATTTATGAACTATGTTGCTTGTAAACCATGGATTTCAGAACCAGTTTGTTATATTCCCAGAGTTGCAATGTGGCAGGGGCTTACTAAACTCATTGGCTAAGTTCAACTGCTGATTTCCTCATCCCCTCTGAAGGATATAATACTCTGACATGAGACTAAAGTGCTATTAAATTAAATACCAAGCATGCAAGTTTAAAGTCACTATGCAGAGTTGTTAAACCTATCACATAATTTTTCATGTGTCATATGGTCTTCTATATTAATGGGATGTAAAAGGCAGGTCACATGATAAATCAACATTTTTTTATTTAAGGGGAGTAAGAATCCTAGAAAATATTCAAATCTATCCTGCAATCTGCATCCAAACCTTTGTACCAAGGAGGTTATTTATCTGAGAACTATCACAGATACTTTCTAAACTTGCTGAAGAAATCAAAAAAATTCAAGGCAGATCTCTAAAGCATTCATTCAACTATTCACAACTCCAGAGGTGGCTTTCAAAAAAATTCTCGTACTGGATCTTAATACATTAACAAGCTAAATAGTCTCCCATGGGATGAAATTAAAAAGTCAAGACTTCAATAAAAGGTTACCATCTTAATTTTTCCGTCATGACACCAACAAAACTCCAGACTCCAATGATATCATTCTCAGAAAAAAGAATTTGCTACTGCTTAGTTTGCAATTTGTCAGGACCTCACTCTAAAACCTCTGACTAGTGGGACAGTCAACTCTATTGCTGGTTTAAAAAAAAACAAACGAACATATAATTCAGTTGTCAAATATCAGAACATACATAATCATGCAGTTATTGCACTCACTCCACATTTGAAGAAAAGGATATGAATGTATCAAAATTTTAATAGCTATTCTTCTTATCAGGTTAAAAGGACTTAAAATGTACAAGGCAGGCGTGGCACTAAATCTGAAGAGAGTTTTCCCTCTGTTTAATACTACAAATGTCTGTGGAGAAAGAAAAAGAGAGAAATGTTAAAGCATGAGAATTTATCACCATATAAAACAACATTTTTCTAGGTAAGGAATAAATAAACTCAAAGGTATTTACAATTTTTACACCCTTTTTTAAAAATATATATTTTAGCTGTAGATAGACACAATATTTTTATTTATTTTTTTATGTGGTGCTGAGAATCGAACCCAGTGCCTCACACATTCAAGGCAAGTGCTCTACCACTGAGTCCCAGCCCCAGCCCTTTATTTGTTTGTGTTTTTTTTTGGGGGGGGGGGACCAGGGATTGAACTCAGGGGCACTTGACCACTGAGGCACACCCCCAGTCCTATTTTGTATTTTATTTAGAGACAGGGTCTCACTGAGTTGCTTAGGGCCTCACTAAGTTGCTGAGCCTGGCTTTGAACTCGCGATCCTCCCGCCTTGGCCTCCTGAGTCGCTGGGATTACAGGCGTGCGCCACCGCGCCCGGCCTCTATTTGGTTTTGAAGGCAAGAAACGTTAAGGCAACATATCTTCCTCCCCCTCACCCCCCTTTTCCTGCCATATCCCAGATTATATTACAAATAGCTGGCATAATCTTGGCAGTTTTACAAAATAAATTTGTCTCTTTCAGAAATAACACATTTGAATTATACCTAAGCTATCCATGCCAGATCTGGACAAGATACTGAAGTTCATTAATTTAGGATTCATTCAACTAGTGATGACTGCGCGCTATTATGTGTCAGATGATATTGTCGGTGCTTGGGAATTATCAGTGAACAACACAGTCCTGACCTGGAGAGCTTATATTCCAAAGGGGAGGAAAGACAATAAATAAAACTTAAAAAATAAGTAAATTATATAGACTGGGATCCATAGAAGGTGATCTGTGTTATGGAAAAAAGAGGAAGACTAGGGAAAGGATAAGAATGCAGGGCAGAGGATTGATAAATGGAGAGGTGACTGTTTTAAAGAAGGTGGTCAGAGTAAGCCTACTGGGAAGACAGTTGAGCAAAGAATGGAAGAAAGTAAAAAAGAGCTCTTCATTCAACCAATATATCAATATTTATCTACCAAGTCTGCTCTATCTGGCTTTTAAGAGTTTCCAATATTGACCTTGCCAAAATGGTTTAATTGTATTCCTAGCATGAATCCTATGTAGACAGACTAGCCCATGTCCCCAGAACAGGTTACAATAAGGCATGAATTCTGGCCTTTGTTCACACTGCTCATCCTACCCAAAATGCTTTGTCTTATAAATTCATTTCAATTCAATTAATTTTGAGCACCTATTCTGTGCCAAGCATTGTTCTAAGCTCTAGGGACACAAAACTGAATAGAACTGTACTTTATGGGAAGACATATATGTGAACTAGTAATTATGATGCAGGGTAAGTACAAAACTCAAAATAAAATGTGTATATTGTATAAGAAGCTACAGGAGGGAGATTTTCCCCCCTTGGGTGGAGAATAAAAAGGACATGAGCTGGGAAGTGTTTATGAAGAAAGGTAAATCATATCTGGAAGGAGTTTAAAGGACAAAAAGGAATTAAGAAAAATCGGGCAGATAAAAGGGGAAGGGATGGCCACAAAAGGGAACAGCATAGCATGTACAAAGAAGCTCAACCGTGTAACTGTGGGTTGTTTTCAAGGAGTTGACAAGTAATTTTGTGCTAATGGAGAATAAAACAGGGCAAGGGGAGCAGCAGCCTGTAAAGCTAGAGAAGCAGGGTCTACTAGACTAGGCATCCCTAAGGAGATCAGGTCAGAGGTAAATACAGAGAGCTATGGCCAAAGGCAAGTCATTTTAAGTAGCTTTTTGTTTTGTTTTGTTTTAATTTAGAGCAATGTATGCTTACAATTAAAAACAAACAAAAAAGCAGACACAGTGGTACAGGTCTGTCAACCCAGCTACTGAGGAGGCTGAGGCAGGAGGATTGCAAATTTGAGGCCAGTCAAAGCAACTGAGGTACTGTCTCAAAATGAAAGAGGGATGGAGATGTAGCTCAGCGCTAATTAACACCCCTGGATTCAATCCCCAGTACTGGGGGGTTCGATGGGGAACAAATGAATGACTAGTATCATCCTTTTACCCAAGGATAACCTTTGCTGTCACTGTTTTTTTGGTGGTGGTAAGGTAATATCCTTTCAGAAATTTTCTAATTTTCTGTATAAATATAAGCATACAGATAAGGTACATCCTTAAAAAGTCTCTTCCTCAAATGAGATTATACCATAAATAATCTTTTGCACCTTGCATAAAAAAAATGAATGTACACAAAGAAAAGCCCAGGATCAGATGGTTTCGCTAATGAATTCTACCAAATGTTTAAAGAATGAATACAAACTCTTTCAAAGAACAGACAAGAAGGAAACCTTTCCCAACTCATTCTTTGAGGGTAGTATTACTTTGATACAAAATCAGATAGTCACATCACAAGAAAACTCCAGACTGATATCCTTCATGAATATGGACACAAAAGCCTCAACACAAATACCAGCAACCAAATCCAGCACTTTATAAAAGGGATTATGCACCATGACCAAGGGGAATTTATCCAAGAAATGCAAAGATGGTTCAGCATATGAAAACCAACCAATAAAATAAATTTCAAAAGTAAAGAAAAACCATATAACTATCATAATATAGAAAAAAATTAACAAAATCCAACATCCTTTCAAATTAAAAATACTCAACAAATCAGAAATAAAAGCTTCCTCAATCTGATTAAGCCCATTTATGAAAAACCCACAACTAACATCCTTTCCTGTTCTTTCAAGGCAGAAACCAATCTTACACTTCCTCCCACAGTTCCAATATAATGCTTAGTCCATGTGCTCCCAATAAACTGTTGTTGGATTTTTTTTAAGTTCCTTTTTTCTTTTATTTGTTCCTTTCTTAGTCTGCCAGAGTCACACTAGTATCTTCCCAAGAGGAAAGCTATATACATCCTGGAAACACCCACTGAACCATCCCATATTTGATACTGCACTGCACTAATACTCTTCCTGTACGAGTGTCCTGGTTCTGGAGGAAAGGGAAAGGACCAGAGAAAGGCTGATCCTAAAAGCAAAAGGAAATAGACCTAAAGTTAGCATGAAGCAGATCAAGGGTAGAGCTCTGACTTCCATTTTCTGTTTTCTCAAAGAAACAAACAGGGCAGGTCTTTCCCCAAACCCCCTCTCTGAAGTACTTGTAGCCCTCTGTGTTTCTATAGCAACCTTCTCTTGTGAAATTGCCAACCTTTCAAATAACCTCCTCATTCAATCTCATGATATTTCTGTGAAGTATGGGTGAAGGAGATTATTAGCTCCTCTGCATCTTACAAAAGCCCAGGAGAGGGCCACCACCTATGACTCTCAGGTAGCAAAGAGCAGTTTATTATGTGGAGCTCAGAGCCTCTTTCAGTTTCTACTGTGCCAGATTGGGAAGCAATTTCGTGGCTACATGGCAGAGAATGAAGCTGGTATGGGGGATGGATTCTGTGGTAAATGGGAAATTTGAGCCCCCTGGGGTACACTACATAAAGTGGCAAAGCAACAATGAAAGAATTACTGGCCCATGCCCCTACAAACCACCAGGCCAGGCCTTTACTAAATTGCCTACTGCTGTAGAAAACAAGCAACAGCATTTTAAAAAGTGACATGTTCTGCATCTTCTACTTCTTATGTCTTAATTTTGTCACAGTGGAAACACAGGTCTAGTGGTACCACAGGGGGTATTTCCTTTCACAAAATCAGTTCCTGCAGTACCTAGCACACAGCGGGTACTCAATCAATGTTTGTTTACTGGTTATTGAACAAATGCTCATATGGTCTAAGATAACAGAAAAGGAGAAGAGGAAAAAGAAAAAGAAGAAATTGGGGAATTGAAACTGTTATACCTTGGATGAAGAGAACCAAGGAGGCAGTGAGGATTCTGAATCAACAACGAATTGATGAGTGGGACACTGAGGGAAACTAGGTAACTTTAGTGAATTAAAAATCTATGGTTTTGGGCTGAGGTTGTGGCTCAGTGGTGGAGCACTTGCCTAGCATGTGTGAGGCACTGGGTTTGATTCTCAGCACCACATATAAATAAATGAATAAAATAAAGGTCCATAAATATCTAAAAAATATTTTTAAAAACTATGGTTTTGTAAGTAGAAAGGAACATTTTATGCTTGAAGAAGAAATTTCCATAATTTGGGTACTGAATGCTGCATGCAAAATAAAAATCACTTGTCATTTCCCCTTTCTAAATATTTACATCCTGTTATCTTCATCATGTATTTAAAAAACCAGGTATTTTCTCTAGTCAAAAAGAAGCATATAGTCCACATTAAATCTCCTGAAATGAAAGCAAATCCTCCACACTTAAAGTAGCAAGTTGCATTACAATAAAATATTATTAAAGTAATCAGATTTACAGATAATTTACATGCAGTTTTGCATAACGCAAGATGATGTTTGGAATAATGCAAGTCCTCAGAGCTTAGGCATTTCCCTGTTAACACTGGTATTTGCAGTGCTTATGTGATGGAGAGAACACACCCAGCATTGACCCACTTTATTTATCAATGCACAGGTAGTAAATGTTATAGGCTTTGTAGGCAATATGGTTTCTGTGGTTAAAAACTCAATTCTGCCACTGTGATGCACAAATAGTCACAGACAGTGTATAAAAAACAAGAGTGGCTGTGTTCCAAAAGAACTTCACAAACACAGAAATTTCATCCAATTTTCCTATGTCCAACTGTTGAAGAATGTAAAAACCGTAGTGAGTTTATGGGTCACATAAAAACAGATGGTGGCGCTGGTTTAACCCATGGAATACACGAATACCAGTTTCTGATTAAGGTCAGACTGGCTGCATAAGAATCATCTGAGTAGATTCATAAATCCCACCTTCAGAGGTTCTGGTTAAATGTGTCTGCAGAAGAATCAAAGAATCTGTGTTCACCAGGTTTGGGGAACCACTGGATCATCTCTCAGCTCACATTCTTCTTCACCTACCTCTACATAGCTGTATGGTCTGGACGAGCGATGGCTCGTCCTCTCTGGATCTCATTTTCCTCATCTATAAAATGAGAGAAAGGGCTGACGGATGGCTGTGCTCAGGTTCTTTCCAGCTCTGATATCCGTGATTCTCCAATTTGGAAATTTCACAGGACATTGGAGATGAAGTGCAACAAAGCGGGAAACCATACTTTTGAAGAGAAAGCCTATTATTATTTATTCTTTCACATTACATCCTGGTAGAGCTCTCCTAAGTTATTTTGCCCTCTTAAGTTAAAACTCGGTCATGTCCAGGTACAACAGTGCTTGATACGATCTTGTCAACCATACTTGTGTCAGCAGGGGGCAGCAGGGAGCAGTCTTGGGGCAGAACTGCAGGTATCATATATTGCTTCTCCCTTCACTTGACTTCCCTACTCTCCAGAACAGTGAATATAGGGGAGAGAATGAACAGGTACAATTGGTGATGTTTTGACCATAAATATAACTGATTTTTTAAGCCATTCGCCTGGGTGATTAAAGCTCTGTCATCACTGTTTAACTGCTGGTGAGATCCAAAAAAGAAGGTTCACCCCTTTTTCAACACTGTGCTCCAACACAAAAGCCTTTGAAGCCCAGACAGAGTAGGAAGGACAGCAAACTTTACACTTTCATGAGAATACTTTTTAAGAAACAATCACTTGGTGCCTATAAAGTCCAATAGTATTTCACCTAATCTGTCTTAAATTAGATCTTTGTGAAGTAAATGAGTTGAAGGGAAATTGAAATTGGACTGTGATTTGCTGCCCAAGGGGCAATATCAGTTTATAACAACAGTCAGTCAATGAGTTAGAGCACAAGGCCCATTAAGAGCAGTGGAATGGCTCTTAGCAAATTGTGGCATGGAGTATTAATAAATGTGTCATGCCGGTGTAAAATGAAAAGCACAGGCTTTTCATTTCTAATTAGCAACGTGGGGCCCAGAACATGTGATGAGGGAACATTGCCACTGCTGCTAACTCAGGATGTCTTCTCTTTAGGGCCCACAATAAGGGAAAGGGATGTTGTGCACATTCATATACAAACCAAACAGATTCCAGCACATGGCATATGTAATACAACAAACAGGCATCACAGTACTGCAGTGCTGCCACTTATTATTACATGTTCCGACCCACCCCAAGACTGGAATGATTTTTTTAGCCATAGCAGAAATTAAAACAACAAAGGGTGTGTAAATATGAAAGGACATCATGTAGAAGAGTACTCGATGCATAGGTGGAGTATGTCACAGAAAAGAATGCTTCTTAGAGAAGTGCTTATGATCCAGCCCCTGATTTGCTGTAGGACACATGACCCAGGAGAGCGACTCTCCACTCAGCCAAGTTCTCCACCTCCTGAAAGGACATCACCTCAAATTAGGGCAAAAAGTAACCAGTATGTATCTGATGACCTGTCTCTAACAAACAACTGGGGGCTCAGAGGCTTACCTAATTTATAAGAAGGCTGGGAACCAAGGCCCCTTGAGTATACCTGGCTATAAGTGCTATTGGCACTGGCTTATGACTGTCTCCCAAGATCTGGACCCTAGATCCTACATGTTTTGATCTTCGCAACTACCTGACCCTCTCATTTTAGCAGACTCCTCTGGCTTTAAACTCTTGCCTGCCTGAACCTATTATACATAAGTGTGTTCTCCCAGACCTATGTGCTTCTTCTGAATTGGGCAACTGGCCAGCTGTCCAATAATCAACAGCAATTTGGCATTCACTTCTGAGTAACTATGTATATGGCCAACATAGCAGGCAACAAAGAAATGTCCTTTCAAAATTTTGTTTCAATAAAAGAAAATAGAAAGCAGAATCTAAATAAATTCTACATAAGGCTATGAAGCTGCTCAGAAATAAATGACCTGTCAAATGAAAATGACACCACCATGGTGAAGTGTCTTGATGTCTTAATGCTAATTTGCCTAGTGGATCCCTTGAGTGAAACCATAATACATGCTATATGGTCCCAATGTGTCCCAGGAAGGTTCCAGCAAAGGCATGACTAGGCTGTATATCTAGAATATCTGTGTCCTGGTATGACCCAGCTGTCTTTAGAAATACTGAACTAAAGCAGGGTATGAGAGATTAGTCAAAAACAAACTTCTTTTCTACACTGTACTTCCATTTGAATATTTAAAGCCCTCATCTTACAAGTCTCTATTCCAGTACACCAAGAACTGAGCAAAAGTGATGTCTAAATCTCATATTTTAAAAAAATCCTTTTGGTCACTGATAATTTTACCTGAGTCTGAAGAAATAACATTTAAGGTTTGTTAAGCACTTACTATGTGGCAAGTATCCTTCTAAGATGCTCTCTACAATAACTGTTTCACAGCAACCAGTCTGTGAGCCTGGTACTATTTTATAGATGATGAAATTAAGACAGAGTGGTTAAGTAACTTGCCTAGGACCACACAGCTAGTAACTGATGAAACCTAGGTAGACATAGTGGAGCATTCATGTAATCCCAGCAACTCGAGAGGCTGAGGCAGGAAGATAACAAGTTTGAGGCCAGCCTCAGCAACTTAGCAAGACTCTGTCTCAAAAATAAAAAAAAAAAAAAGGCCGGGGATGCAGCCTCAGTGATTAAGTGCCCCTGGGTTCAATCTCCAGTACACATATAAAAAAGAAAGAAACCTAAATTAAACCAATGCAGTCTCATTCCAAAGTCTATATTCTTACTTATCATGCCACACTGCAATTTCAAAAAGTTTTAAGCCAGGCACAGTGGTGCATGCCTGTAGTCATACCTACCCAGGAGACTGAGGCAGAGGAATCACTTGAACTCACAAGTTAGAGACCAGCCTGGGCAGCATGGAAAGACCCTGACTCAAAAACAAAACACACAACTTCAAAAGTATTATCAAATCTAGCTCTTCATTATACAGACCACCCCGCCTCTAGCCCCCTCACCCCCCGGGCAAACAAAACAAAACAAGCAAAGTGCTCTGCCAAAGATATGGTCACAGAGTTGGGCAACAGGAACATTAGAAGCAACTAGGTTCCATACCTCCTTGCTTCCAGGCAGGAATTCTTTACTATGCTATGTTATCTGGGCCAATCCTTGGATCAGTGAAGGAATCTCCTCCACCTAATCCCTTTAATGCTCACAAAAAGAAAAGTCACTGCATCTACCTCAGAGAGCATATCAATTACTTCTTTATGGTCTTCCCAGGTTAGGCTGGATGAAAATAATGCTAGCACCACATCTGTCCATGGCAGTACATTTTCCTGGTCCTTCTTCATACACCTCCTCATTTGGTTTAACCTTGTAACAACATGCCCTCCAACCCACATTTGAAGCAGCTGACACTCTTCCTGCCCACATCCTGGTCACAGGGAGCCACACCTGGCAGAACAGCAGCACTGTACACCTGCTGAGCCAGCAGATGCTGTTCCCCAAGGCAGGGCTAAACCTTCTCCATGGCCATTCTTCCCACTACCCTTTGACGTGAATTTGCCTGTTACCTCCTTCTCTTTACCCTCTTAGGATATACAGACTAGTTGCTCTAGGGTACAGCAATACACATGCTTATTACATAAAACAAATAAATCCCTCTTCTGAATTCACATTCTAGAATCAATTCTCACTTTTTCTTAGAAAGATGTAGAACAGAGTGGTTGAGAGGCTTTGAGGCCAGAGACCTGGATTCAAAACCCAGCTCTGTTATTTATTATCTATCATGATTTGAGGCAATTTCTTCAGGTTGCTAAG
Source organism: Glaucomys volans (assembly GCA_020662805.1). NCBI lineage: Eukaryota > Metazoa > Chordata > Mammalia > Rodentia > Sciuridae > Glaucomys > Glaucomys volans. The sequence goes on from JAJEJO010049532.1 coordinate 186,283, forward strand.
GTTTGGTTTTCTTATTGATAAAAGAGGATAATAATTGATAGCACCTATTTTGTCAGCTTGTTGTGATGGTTAAATGAAAGGCCTCTAGAAGTCCTTAACACAGTGACTGGCACAGAATGTGTTCATGCTGTTGCTGCTGCTGTCACACTCAACTGCCACTTCTGCTCCTTGGCTCCAAACATGGGTGACCATTAAAAGCTCTAAGGGCTAACAATCACATCAACAGTATATTCCTCACATAGTGGGCATAAGCCAGGGGGACACTGCACAAGCAAAAGGGTGCAGAGAACTCTGGAGTCACTTGCAAGGCTGCATTGGCTCAATATGAGCCCCAGAGGTTATTTTGTTGACCTGACAACACTCTAAATGGGCGAAGTAACAATTATGCACAGGCTGGGATCCAATGTGCCTCTGGCATCTAACCTTCTTTACCATGCCATACCCTATGCTCCAATCACAACTAACTTCACTATTTTACACAATTCACCCTTTTCATGTCTCTCAACTTCTGTATGCCCTATTCTTCACACCTTACTCTTTCTCTTCCTTTATGACAGGTGAAATATTTCATTTTTTTTACCATACTTTAATACTTCATTTTAATTTTTTGTTGACTCGACTTGTTATTTAATTTATTTTTAAATGCATACATAAATCCTAAAATTAACAGGGTTAATTAACATTAATGGGGCTTAATACTTCAAAGTTTACCTCAAATAACCACTTCCTCTCTAAAAGCAGCCCTGTTTAACTCTCTCAAACAGAATTAGCCTTCTTTCCTGTATAACCCACAACACCTGTACTTACTTCTACTGCAGCAGCTAACACAGAATACTCATTTTTATTTATATATCAGTATCTCTCACTGGACCCCAGGATCAGTGAAGGCAAAGTCTATCTTCCCTCTACTGGGACTTTCTCAGTTTCACAGAGTACATAAGACCCATCTGGCACGAGACAGACAGCCCAACATACTTGTTAAATGTATGAATGGATCTTGGAGATATGAAGAAATGATACAGTAAAAATAAACTATCCTATAACTACTTTTAGCCTTTTGCTAAGTACCCACTGAAACTATATGGTCACCTTTTCTACCCTCAGCTCCTCCACCTATAAAAACTACTTATTTTTGGCTTAAAAAGTCTTTTCTATGCCCCATACCATGGTGAAGATACGACATGAAACAAATGGATTACAAAAAGGCAATATACAACTTCCTATAAAGTCAATGCCAAATGATAGGAAATGCTCCAAAAGTGATAATAGAAACTCCAAACAAAATATAGTATGATAGAAAGATCATGAGTGTTAAATTCACAGATCCCTGAACATGAAACCTGGCTCTACCACATATTTATTGAGGGAATTTGAACAAGTATGTTTCTTTTTTTGGGAACCAGGGATTGAATTCAGGACACTTGGCCACTGAGCCACTTTCCCAGCCCTATTTTGTATTTTGTTTAGAGACAGGGTCTCCCTGAGTTGCTTAGGGCCTCACTAAGTTGCTGAGGCTGGCTTTGAACTCACAATCCTCCTGACTCAGCCTCCCAAGATGTTTGGATTACAGGCGTGTGCCACCACGCCTGGCTACAAGTATGTTTCTGAACCATAAATTTTTCTTACTTCTAAAAGTGTGCATCATTATGCCAAGATCTCCCTAATATTGATGATTCTCAAGGAATGAAGAAAATCATAGTCAATAATGATGACTGAGTATTGTTTACTTCTAACAAGTAATTGGCAATACTCAAGATGATAGGTCCTTATAGTATGGCACCTGAATAATCACAGGATCAGGTAATTATTCCTGCTAACCTTTACAGACATCAAAAATGTATAAGATATAAATTGTGTTTTATAAAGCCAATTAAATGTGATAATTTATGTTAATACAGCCTGTTGATAAAGATATTCAGTTTACATTAAAAATTAGATTAATGCTGTTTATATGAAGCACTTCTTAAAGATAAACTAAAAAGAATGAAATAAAAGAGGTTAAATGTAAAAAAGAAAAGGAAATTACAATATTAAAATTATTAAAAATTAAAGGCAAAAAATAATAATAATTATGACTGATGGTGGTGTCATCAACTAGGATAGCAGGTAAAAGAAGGTAAGAGGTTTGAGAGGAGAAAATGAGTTCCATTTTTAACACACTGGGTCACCTGTGGGAAATTCAGACTGGGAAGGTGCATCGCAGAGGCATTCCAGGTTGGAAATAGAGTCAGGAGGCCTGGTAAGGAGAGATGGGATGAGATCACCCAGGAAGAGTGCCAAATGACAGGAACAAGGGCCAAGGACTAAACCCTGGGGAGTTTCAACACTGATGAGAAAGAAGAAAGGAATGAAAGAGGAAGAAAAAAAGAGTCTGAGACATAAGGGAAATTAGGCCAAGGAAGTAAAGAGTTGCATGAATCAGAGAGTTATCAATGGTTCCAAACACTGCACAGAGGTTCAGTGAGATAAGATCTCAAAACCTATCTTTAACTTAGGGATTTGATAGCTCTGGAAGATCTTATCCTGAAAACATTATGAGAAGGGTGAAGAAGTAGCCAGGCTGCAAGGATGGAGGGGGTGGTGGGTAGGTGGTGAGTAGAGGCTCCTTTTTACAATTCTCAATGGCATGAGAAGGGATTAGACTAGGTGGGGATATGAGGACTCAAGAGGATGGGAGAGGCTTTGTGTGTTCACAGACTGAGGGAAAGAACCAATAGGAGACGGGAAGATTGAAAACACAGAAGAGGAAGGAGGTAACCAGGAGTATGAAGGTCCAGAGGCAGCAGATAGGAAGGGATAGGGTCAAAGGCAGGAGAGAGACTGACTGATCTTGAATAGGATATGGGCACCCTACCCTCAAAAATTGGAAGACTCTTATTTATACTTGATTCCACAGGCCACACATTGCAGCCTTGACAAAGTATATGGAATAGGAGTGCATCTTCTAATTCCGCTAGAGTTAGAGTCAGCAAAAACTGCCACATAGTGGGGCAATTCTAATTTTAAATTGTGTCAACCATGGTTGTATATAAAAAAACACAGCTTTTTTTAAAAATATTTTTTTTTTGTCAGTGGATCTTCTATTTATTTATATGTGGTGCTGAGTATTGAACCCAGGGCCTCACACATGCCAAGCAAGAGCTCCATCACTGAGCCACAACTCCAGTCCCCACTTATAACTTTTATGTGAATTTAGAAACAATGGGTAAGAGCAGTATCCCTCTGTGTAAGAATGACAGTTTGACTCTCCTTAACTAAGAAAGGACTTAAAAGATGGCTAATTATTGTTAGAAAATTATCAATATCATTGTAATCTTAAGACCTCCAACATTTAAATGGTTATTATTGAATAACTCCATCAACAGGTCAATTTTTTTTTTTATTAAAATAAGATTTCAAGCCGGGCGCGGTGGCGCTCGCCTGTAATCCCAGCACTTGGGAGGCTGAGGCAGGAGGATCGAGAGTTCAAAGCCAACCTCAGCAACTTAGCAAGGCCCTAAGCAACTCAGTGAGACCCTGTCTCTAAATAAAATACAAAATAGGGCTGGGGATGTGGCTCAGTGGCCGAGTGCCCCTGGGTTCAATCCCTAGTACCGAAAAATAAATAAATAAATAAATAAATAAATAAATAAATAAATAAATAAATAAATAAATAAGATTTCATAGCTCACATCCTAGAGAAGCCAACAGAAACTAGTTCCTAAAACTACCCCCAGTGGAATTTTATGGCTGAGATGATTAGCTAGTTACACACATCCTAGAGTTCAGGTAAAAAGTGGCTCTTGTATATGTGGCTCAGAACTTTGGAATTACAACTTAGTGCTTGTAAAGGACCTCAGAAGACCTCAAGATATTTTCTGGAGAGAATGTTAGGTTTATCTCTAGGCACTCCTATAGATCACACTGATGTTAAAATGTACTGGACTACTGCCATGTAAAAATGTAAGACAGGCAAACACTCTCAACAGAGCAACAACACTGATTTTTGAACAACACAGAATACCTGCATTACAGATCCTTTTAAAGATTGTAATTTGGTACTTGCTAGAAACCTATTTTAAACACTGAATATGTAGAGAGAATATAGTCTTCAATTCTTCTGGAATCTCCCAGTTTAGTCTCAGAACAGTCAAGAGTATCCCAAAATCTCTGAAATACTTGGACCAAGGCTGGACCATATTATCTTCATTATTCCATGTGTCTTTACCCATAATCACCTTGCTTTCTTACATGTTTATTACCTGTCTCCCCAACAAAACTGAGTTCTAGGAATGTATGCAGTTTATCTGTTTTGTTCCCAGGGCATGGGGCAGAGCCTGGGCACAGACAACGCTCAGTAACAATTTATCACATTATCAAATGAATGATGGAATCCTTCCTTAACCCCCTGCAATCAATCACAAAAATCCTATCAGTTCATCTCTATACCAACTCTTGAATTTATCCATTCCCCTTAATTTCTGCCTCCACCATTTTAAATCAGATCCTTCATTACTTCCAGCTGGTCTCTCTGTCCCAGTTTTCTTTCCCTGGGAGCCATCCTAAATACTGCTACAATATTCACCTCCCTGAATTTGGCTGTAATCACATAACACCCTCAGTAGTTCTCTATTGCTTATCAAGTAAAGACCAAACTTCTAGGTCTAACATTCTCAGCCCTCCATGATTTGACTCCAGATCTCCCTTCCCAGACTTCTTTCCCGCTGCTTCTCAGTCATTCCCCACATTTCAATCAAATTGGATGCCCAGGGCCTCACATGTGAGAGGCAAGCACTCTACCATGTCCAATGCCATTGTCTCTGAGCCTCTCTCTGTTCATGTTGTGCTCCCTGCTGAGAATGTTTTAGTCCATCCCTCATTTCTAAAATCCAAGGTCTAATTCAAACACTATGTTTTTTGGGGGTACTGGGGATTGAACTCAGGGGCGCTTGGCCACTGAGCCCCAGCCCCAGCCCTATTTTGTATTTTATCTAGAGACAGGGTCTCATAGTGCCTTGCTGTTCCTGAGGCTGGCTTTGAACTCCAGATCCTCCTGCCTCAGCCTTCCGACCTGCTGGGATTACAGGCATGCGCCCAGCATTCAAACACTACTCTTGTTATAAAATCTTCCCAGTGCCCTCCTATCAAAAGTGACACCATATTATATGTTACCCAGTTACAACCTATTTGAGGGTGAAGAATGAACTTTATGAATCTTTGTTTTCTCCAAGAAAACTGAATGCATCACTGAAGAAGTACTTGTTGAACAAATCAATCACATTTTATACGAGGCCACCCAAACTGGTACATATTCCCCATCAGTTTCTCTCACTAGCTTTGTAGACAGTTAATAGAGTGTGGGTAACAACTGACACAGCCAAGAATACAGCAAAACATTTAGTATAGATGGACACAACAGAACGTTTGCGTGATACACACTGGTGACCAATAAATCAAGAAGAGATTTAATCACGACATGGAGGTTGTTACCTAAAGGCCTTTTATAAAGTTCTTTCTAAATTTCCACAAAAGGAGTGGTAAGCCTGGTGGCACTTAACAAGTTATCCAGCCCTCTAAAAATATAGCCAGAACAATAGGAAATCCACTCTTGCTTCCCTCCTTAGTTCCTAAACAAAATCAATTCTCTGAGAAAGAAAGACTTATAATTGGTCCTTTTCCCCTGAAGTTTAGTTTGTTTTGGAAGATGGGAACACTTGTCATTAGGAAAAAAAATTGTCACCTTTTGTGTCCATAGCACTTAGAAAAGTACATAGTGTTTTCACATGCATTATCTCTTAAGATTAATTCATTCAACAAATATTGATCAAATGCTTAGTATAGAGCAGGCACTGCTGCAGCTGATGAGAATATAAGAAGATGAACATTAAACAAATAAGTATACTACATGCCAGATGTTGTTAAGTGTTATGAAGAAAACTGAAGCAATGATGGGCTTCAGTTTCAATAGGCAATAGGCTGTTTTGTTTTATATAGATTAGTCAAGAAATGATCTTTAGAACAATTCTGTAAAATAGGTTGGATATTGGCTATTAGCATAATCTTAATTTTCTAGATTAGAAAAATTAAGACACTGAATGGTTAAAGTGACATGCTGCAAATCATCTGGAATTGGATGAGAATAAGATTTTCTAACTCTTGATCAACTGCTAAGGTTAAAAAGAGGAATCAGGGCTGGGGTTGTGGCTCAGTGGTAGAACACTTGCCTAGCACGTGTGAAGAACTGGGTTCGATTCTCAGCACCACATATAAATAAATAAATGAATAAAAAATAAAGGTCCAACATCTAAAAAATATTTTAAAAAAAGAGGAATCAGACTTAGGAATGCTTAATTAACAAGAATCCCATATACATCCATCATTAATCCATCACGCTGAGAATGGCCCATCCTTTAATAGCTCACAAGCATTTGCTTCAATTTGATTTGGTGAATAAGACAATTAAAATACCACTTTTTTATATTATTGGGAAAAATTTTAACAAAATAAAGCAACAATTTAAAATATGTAGTTCTGGGCATGGGCTGTGGCTCAGTGGTAGAGTGCTTGCCTCGCATGTGTGAGGCACTGGGTTTGATTCTCAGCACCTCATATAGATAAATGAATAAAATAAGGGCTGGGGATATAGCTCAGTTGGTAGAGTGCTTGCCTTGCAAGCACAAGGCACTGGGTTCAATCCCTAGCACTGCAAAACAAACAAACAAACAAACAAAAAAAAAAAGAAAACCAGGGCCGGGTGTGGTGGCGCACACCTGTAATCCCAGCACTTGGGAGGCAGAGGCAGGAGGATCTTGAGTTCAAAGCCAGCCTCAGCAATTTAGTGAGGCCCTAAGCAACTCAGTGAGACCCTGTCTCTACATAAAATACAAAATAAGGCTGGGGCTGTGGCTCAGTGGTGGAGTTCAATCCCCAGGACCCCCAAAATATATATATATATATAAAAAGGGCTGGAAATGTGGCTCAGTGGTTAAGTGCCCTGGGTTCAATTCCCAGTACAAATAAATAAATAAATAAATAAATAAATAAAGGTCCATCAACAACTAAAATTGTTTTAAAAAATAAAATATGTAGTTTTTATTTAAAACAGAAAACAGCATCTAAACTTATTGTACAAAAGCAAGCAATGGAACAACTCATTAACAAAACTTCAAAATCACACCTAATGAACATAAATCTTCCCTGTCTCTCTGCTGCACACCTGTTCAAAGTGTGTGAAAACAAATTTGGCAAGGATTTTCTGCCAGGAACTTAAGAGATTGTGTGTGCGTGTTTGTGTGTGAGCGTGTGCACGCACCCATTATTTAAGTGTTTTTCATTTGAGGAAGCGAATGGCACTAACATTAGTGAGGAAAGAAGAAAACTGTAAGGATTGTTGGAAATTGTTACCTTCCACACCCAAACTGAGAAAAACTTGAAAATATCTTCTTTTCAAAAGGTAGGGCTGAAGACCTAGATGTATTACTAAAATTCACAAGGAGGAGGAACTAGTTCTGCTGCAGGAGAATCAAGTTAGGCCATAAGGATGGAGACCTCTAAGCCAGGCCTAGACAAATGGGTAGTTAAAAGGTGAAGTTTAAAGAACTGAGTGCATTCCAAGAGGAGGAGACAAGACCAGAAGGCCAGGAAACCCTAAAGGAACAAAATAGTCTGCAATAAAACACAATGTGCAATAGGCAAAAGTGTGAATTACACTGAAAGATACAGATGCAGGTCCAATTATTATGTATATATTGTAGATAAGGAAACTGAAGTCCAAAGAATTTAAGTGATTCAGCTAAGGGTAAACAAATACAAAATTGGAACTAAAGCCAAGGTTTTACATTCCCAGGTAGGCTCTCTTTCTGCAATAGCATTCTGCTTAGACTGGGGATGGATAGTGGGAGAGAGAGAATATTACTTTAAAAAAGTAACAGTAGGTGAAGAGGTTAAGTTAATTGTCTGAAGACCACATTGCTAGTTGAACAACTGCAGTGGTGTTGATAAGAGCCTGGGTCTCTGGGAGAGCCCATCCAGGGTTGCTGGCCCACCATCCTTTTCCCCCAGAGGCACAGCTCTTAGCCCTGTACTTTTTAGGACCACAGGGATTAGATGAAAAGGAGTTTATTTTTATTTCTCTTTATTTTGCCTGCCCAACATCTGAAGAAGTGAGCCAATGGAGGCTGAGGATCAAATATTAAAAAATTTAAAAAGTGGAAAACAAAAATACATTATAATGAATGGAAAGTTGGGAGGCCTGAGTTCTAATACTGGTTCTACCATTAACAGTGGTGCTGGCTTCTGCAAAGTACTTCACCTCATAAAATTTATAAAATGAGGAGGCTGATCTACCAAATTATAATTTTCTGCAATTTTAAGTGGACTCCACTATGTGGGCAAAGGACAACAGGAGGAGTTAAAGGTAAGATGAAACTTTGGGAAGCCATATACTATTTCTATAGTATACTATATTTCTATACTATACAATAGGAATGTGCCCTATTTTGAGGTACACCAATTAATCCTATAATTTGAATTTTTGTTTATAGGACTTATAACAGAGTACACTTATTAAACAAAAAGAACACATTAATTATCAGTTCTAAGAAATGGGAAAAAGAAGTAGGAATCAACTAGGATGGCCTTCCTACAACTTAATCCGTAGACTTTCTTGTTGCCTACTTAATATTGTCATTAGGAATATATATGGGCATTTAAAATCCACAAGTATTATGATGCATTAGAGAGTATTTTCTGTAGTGAAGACAGAGGGACACTTTCAGCAGTCCTTGACTTTATACACCCCCTCCCAAAAAAATGAATCGAGAATTAACATAGATAAAACTTAACACTTCATGGTACGAAAGAAGGGAAACCAAAATTAAGACTTCAATAGGCCTAAGAAAATAGTAGGGAAAAAAACCAAGAACGAAGGAGAGCTCAAGTTCCTGAAAATATGTATATGCTTTGGTTTCACATATATAAAGAAACTGGCAAATACTATTATCAGTGGTTGCCTGTGCAGAAAGCTAAGGGAGTAGGCAGATGAAGGACAAGTATAAAAGAGAGACTTTTTGCCAAGTATCTTTGAATTTTAAACCATGTAAACATATTACCTATTTTAAAAGGTCAACAAATAAAAATATTTAAATGCCCCTTAAACTCAAATATTTGTAACAAGCAATTGGAAAATAAGAAAGCCAAAGAAAGGAGGCATTAGAACAGAGTACTAACAGGTAAAGAAAATGTGAAGTTGTAGCACTGAGAAGTCTGAGGCAATTCAGAGAGAGGATGATTCAGGCTGTAGGCAGCGACCAGCTGGAAAAGTCAGTGTGGAACCCAACAAGAACTTGAGAAGCTTGTGATAGACCAAACCAGCACCAGACTGGAACAAAGAACAGCATCCTGAAAATGTGATACACAATTTGAAGGCCCCAGGTGCCTTGGGAATGTGGATTCTAAAATGGGATGACACCAGAACTTTACTAACAGGGAACTGGTTCTCTTACTCCCTAAAGTAAACAAGGAAGGAACCAAGAAACAAGTTTCTGGGAAAGTGACAAAAATGACTTATTAGTTAGAAAATGAGACCTGAGAAAAAGGATTCTGCTTGTATCATTTAGCAGAGAAAAGAGATTATATTTTGCTAAGATTTATTAATGTCCTCTTAAAGTCACTTCTACCCTCATGATTATTTGATTTGTGGGTTAATTCCCAGTGTGCTTCTTTGTAGGGGAGGCCCTGCTAATTTAGCATAGTGCAAGGCCTAGTTAGTAAGAAGTATTAGTAATGCCAGTAAGATCTGCAAGTAAACTTGAGGAAGCATATTATTTTTAATCAACTGAAAAATCCCTCAGTAAATGTACAATGTGGGGGCTGAGGGTCATAGCTCAGCAGCAGAGCATTTGCTAAGCATGCACAAGGCCCTGGTTTGTTCCCTAGCACCACAAAAATAAATAGGTAAGTAAGGAAGTCAAAGTATAATGAATATTTCTGAAATGCTAGTAAAGCTCTTTCTTCACATGGTGTTGTTTGTTTTATAATAATCATTAAGTTGAGTACTTGTACTTTATAAACTTTTCTGCATGGTAGTGTATCAAAACATTTAAAGAGTACCAAAAAAAAAAAAAATACACACATACATCTACATACATCTATCACTAAGGTTATCTTTTCCAGAAACAATTTATTTTTGTGGCAAGGCCAAATGCTCAAGTCAGACTTTCTATCATGCTGAGCCAATCCCATAATGGAGCTCCATCAATAACGGCCTATCTAAGAAATGACACCCATCAGGGGCAGAGACCAGAACTCTCTTTGGAGAGTTCTCTCTTGCAAGCCAGACTACTAAAAACTGAGGTACTAGGAGTGGAAAGAGGAATAACAGAGCAGGAACCAGGGGGAAGGTACATAAGGGAAACTGCGCTCTGACAACTAGTAGATCTATATATTTTTCCTATCTTAAGTCAGATTTGAGAAAACAAAGTTTAATTTGTATATGAGTTAGAAAAATAGTTTAGTCCCAGAGAGATAAAGTGACTTGCTAATAATCATGAATCTTTTGTGAAGTTTTTTTCTTTTTTTAATTTTTCCCATATAAACTATTTGTGGTAGCTTGGACAATACATATACTAAAAAAAAAAAAAAAAAAGTAAATAATAAACAGTTAATTATGGTTAGAATCAAAATTCCTTACTTCTGAAACTGGGAAGATTTAGACCACTGATTCCACATTTCCTACTATGTAGCTCTTCTACAATGGGACAGTAGTACTTGGATGAAGAATCACTTTGTGTAGAAATGTCTTCACTGCTTTTGTCATCCCAAACTAAGAATGCCTCCACAACTATAGCTAAATATCTTACTTCTATTTCATTATCAAGTCAAAACAGCTTACATTTCTTCTCAAATTGAAAGACTAAAAGATAACTTAGTTACGGGCAGTTTTGTTAACATAGTTTAGTTAAGCTTTATATTGTAATAATATAATGACACAAAGTCATTTCCCCCTTATCTGTAAAAACCTATCAATCTAATTCTTTATAATTCTTTAAATGGCATCTATTGAATAAGAAGTCCCCTCTAATGAATCTGATGTCAGCCCATAGGATTCAGGGGCTAATTAGTTAGCTGGTGAATCATCTTGGAGGCTTTGCTTCTCTGTTACTTTGTTTCAGTAGATAAGCATGAGAAAGAAAACCAAAATTTAGTCAAGTATTTGGGAAGATTGAAACCTCTGGCCAAAAGAAGACTGGTATTACTTTCACCTGTGCTTCCTACCTGCAGGAAGAGCAGAATTGACTTTGCTGCGAGAATCCATCCAGACAACTGTGTAACAAGACCAAAGACCTGGAGTACTCCTCCTTGGCCCATAGTGCTTTACTCTATTCTATTCCTGTTCCCAGCAGCAATGCTCTATGTCACAAAAGGGACTGTATAAGAGAGCATACCCGTCATCTCCACTGTATTAACCACAGACTGCTGATTTGCAATAGTAACATCACTATATGATGTTGATAGACCTTTATTTTATTCATTTATTTATAAGGGATGCTGAGAATTGAACCCAGTGCCTCACACATCCTAGGCAAGCAGTCTACCACTGAGCCACTTATATTTAAAGCCCCACTTACATTTAAAGATAGAATTTCAAATGCGTGTGTCAGAGAGATTCCACAGAGCTATACTATCTCTGTCTCTGTCTGTCTCTCTTTTTTGACACTAATTAAATAGTTGTTTCATTTATGTGCTCTTTCTCCTTTCTTTTGGTGCTGGCTAGGAAGTTGGGGTCTTGTGCATGTTAGGCATGTGCTCTACCACTGAGCTACACCCACAGTCCCTATGTCCTCCTTTTCTCATCTGGTCTAGAGCCAGATCCGAAAAGATTATTAATAGAGTTGACAAGAAGGAAGATCCACAAATGATCCTTAGCAGCAACTAAATGGAAAAATGATCTCCGAAAACCAGAACCAAAAAAAGCTAACTACTTCTCTTCTCCCCATGCTGGCAAAAAACCATAGCTCTTTCTCCCCAGCTCCCACAGCCGTTTAGGAAAGTGGCATCTGCAGCTGCAGCTCCTCCAACTCACTTTCTGCGTCAAATAGTATGGGTCAAAGTCCTCCAGGGGAACTGCAACCAGGCCTTGGGGGATGTCCCCGTAGATAAAAGGCAAACTCTTCCCTGCTTCCAGGTCACTGTTTGGCTTGGGCTTGCTGTCTTCATCATCTTCCCGATGACTGCCATCGGCCTTTGGTGGTTTCTTGAGCTTGCTCTCAGCAATGCGCCTCTCGATGTTTGCCAGCGACTCAGGGGTAAAAGGCTTGAAACTATCAGGGCCTGGTGGTGCGAGCAGCCGCGCTGCCATCTTCTCATCCTGCAGCAGCTTCGTTAGTTATGCTGCGTCCAGGACAGGTCAGCTCTAGAAGAAACAGCAACACAGACAGCATTAATCAATCACTGCTCTAAAAAGAGGCCAGACTAAACCATCTCACTCTCAACCCTATTCACAACCTTTACAACACATAGTTTCTTCCATGACTTCTTTTTTCTTCTGAAAATCTGTGGCATGAATGGACTAGGTAATGTTCATAACCACCCCTCAAGGAATTATCAGCCAGGGAAATGGAAAGACAGGAGACTCCTGAGTTGCTAGCCATTGTTATATTTACTTAGATCCAACTCACTGTTAGGAACCATAGACAACAAAAGTGAAGTATTCCATATCCTGAGGGAAGTTCTATTCTAAACTAATAAGGCATATTTAACATCCTGTTGGGGCATATGTTAGCTCTGGTGGCCTTATATGCTCAGGTCACCTTCCTTTTCTTGATCTCTACTCCCCAAAGAAACAGTCCTCCTTTAAGGGCAACACAAGGGTAAATTGCTCTTCTTCTCAAATTTCACTTGCTGAAAGCAAAATTAGCCCTTAGAAACTTTGTGGGCACAAAATATAGATAAAATAGCTTCCATCTGCTTTAGTCCTTCCATGTCAAGTTATTTTTCAAATCACCAAGTTGTTTAAAATCTACCCATTATAAAAGTCCAGAAGTATGTTCTTCCAAGATCAAGCTCTTGCCTGGGACAAACACTAAGCACTGATTTCTGTGGGGAGGGAAGATACTCCTCTAAATACCTCTGGCTTGGCAATGAGAAAAAGCAAGTGGGAATGGAATTCCAGAGAGCTTGTTCTGTCCTGCCATGCTGGTGACCCCAGAGGGGCTCAAGCCCAAAGCATTAGGTATAAGAATGGAGAAACAACCCAAAATTCCCTTCTAAAAAGAAAGAGACTGAAGTAATGCCATACAGGAGCTGGGGACTTCTAAGCAAGTTATTTGAAAAGCCGGGTTATTCATATGCAAGCTTTAAATGAAGGAATCCTGGTGGTAAAAGCAACAGTGCTCAGTTCCTTGCCAGAACACCTAGAGACTAGAAGCTCACCTGATGCTCAAGGTACCACCTACTTTCTTTAGTTTTGTGGGCTCTAGAAGGACAACCCAGGAAAAAGTTTAAAAGGTTAAAGATTCTTTTCCCTCCTACTTAGCCCTCAGGGTCCACTTCAAGGCAAATGTCCATAAAACTTAAGGTTCCTCAAGAGAATGTTAATAGAATTAACTCCAAGTAATTTGGGAGTGCAATTTCTGAGAACTCCTTTCATGAATCCTCCCAGGAACCCCCACCCCCACCCGGGCTCTGCCTGCTAGTGGTGACTGCAGGGTGCAGCTGAGCAGCCTGGAGCATCTGTATAAGGGCTGGGCAGCAAACTGCAAAGTAAAACATCCCACAGATGGGGGAGTGGGAACAGAAAAATAATTGCATAGGACTTCAGAGCTACAGGATGTGTAGGTCCAGTCATTCCATTTTGTAGATGAGAAGGAGTCCTAAGAGACTGGACAACTTACCCAAAGTCACAGAGCCGGGATTAAAAAATCACAGCCAAAGAGCTCTGACATCTCATACTTCTTTTATTACAACAATAATCAGTTACCTACATCCTATTCTCTCTCCTACTAGTTCCCAAAAGCAATAGACTGTACATTAAGGAAATTACATAAAATGCTATGGCTGTACTGATCCAAGACTTTATTTAAAAGTTTTCCCCCCAACCTTGAATTCCTTTTCCCTCATTCCTTTCCTCTTGCCTATTAAATAAACACCTCCTTCTCCACAAAGCCTTCCCAACAACTCCAGCCTTGTTAATTCTTCCCCTTGTGCTCCTACAATACTCAGTCATGATCTGAGCTAACACTGATCATGGGCTATTTCAAGCACTTTGTTTGTATTAACTCACTCGTTTCCAACATATGAGCATATGAGGTAGGTATTATCACCATTTAACAAATGAAGAAACAGAGCCTTAGAGCACTAATACTGCGTGTCCAAAGTCACACAGCTAGAGAATGACAAAGTCAGGACTCAAAACACCTAAAGTCACTTGTTTTGACACTTAAATCACTGCTGAACCTAGAACCCACAATGAGACCAAAAAAACTAGGACTCTCTGGCTCCTATATTCACATTCATTTTCAATCCTAGGTTACTCTCCTACTCAGAGGACAAAGAACACTGTAAGAATAAGTAACAGGATGCTGACAAATTCTTGTGATCTAACTGCAGGCAGCTGGGCTCCTCATAGTAGTCCAGTTAGGTCCTCTGCTTTTGCTCTGATTCTGCTTCCTCTTGCCTTCTTCGGGACAGTGTCCCCTCAATCATCTCTGTTCCCCAACACATTTTCAACCTTCCCTTTTCCTTCCTAAATCTTTTCCCTGTACAGCCTCTTCCTGTAACTCACTCTTTGTTTAGCGTAAGTGACACTATATTATCTTGGTTTGAAACACAGCTATAGTCTCCTCTCTCCCTCCTCTTCTAAGGGCTGGCTTTCTGAAATTTGTTACACTCTTTTTTTTTTTTTTTTTTTAGGGATTTAAACTACTCAAAATAATCTGTATACAAGTGATTTTCTAATTTCTGTCACCATCCCTGACAGTTCTTTTAAGTCCCACAGTTGTCTCAAGGGGACTTGCCAACATTTCAAAATTAAAGCATTTAAAACTTCTTACTTCCAAAATGCATTTCTCCTCCTAACTTTCTCATTTTTGTTACTGGGACCGTGTTCTTTCCAGTCATCTAGCATGGAATCTCGGTCACTTCTACCCAGCTCTCCTCTACTACCTATTAACAAGTGTCACCAGCCTTCCTAATCCTTCCTACAGGTCTCCATTTTCAACTGCATCATCTAATTAGGTCCTACTGCAAAAGGCTCCCCTCTGGTGAACCAATCCTCAGGTACATCACCAAAGATATTTTTTTTCCAAAAAAATCTGCTTTCATTACATTATTTCCCTCCCCAAAACCTACCAGTTATAGAACTGACTCCAAACTCCTGTCATGTTATTACTCCTCAAGGCCTTCAGTGGCTTTATACTTCTCATTCTCTTCCTCTGGTTTCCTGCAAGAACATCTGCTCTGGTGACTGCCCTCTGTTTTTTAATGTTTCTTTTTAAAGGTAAACATAATATGATACAGTGAATAAATCTGCAGTGCACAGCTTGATTCTTCTGTATATATGGGTACATCTGTATAACCACCGCTAGGATCAAGGTAGAGAAGATTTATTTCCAACACCTCAGGTGACTCTCAGAAGCTCCCCTGTCAATAACCACACTCAGTAAAGGTTGTTCTGACATCTTCCACCGCAGATTAGTTTTACTGCTTCTTGAACTTCAACTAAGTAAAAGATAAACACAACTCTGGTGTATGGCTTCTTCCCAATCTTATTTTTGTGAATCCACCTTTGTTGTGAGTCTAGCACACATTCTTTTGTTGCTGTGTATGTAGTATTCCATGTGGGGTTGTTTGTTATTTTAGGATATTATGAATAAAAGCTACTAAGGACCTTCTTGTTCATGTCTTTTGGTGGCCATATACATTCACTTCTTTTTGGCATACCAGTAGACTGGTAAATAAATTATACATAAATACATCCATGTATTGGATGACATCACTAAGAAAATAAAGAGCAGGGGAATACTTGGACTTATATTTTTTATTTATTTTTATGTGGTGCTGATGATCAAACCCAGTACCTCATACATGCAAGGTAAGTGCTCTACCACTGAGCCACAACCCCAGCCCTCACTTTCTTCTGTTGGATTTACTTTTTCCTAATTATTTTATGGTAGTTCTTTACCTATCTCTCTATATAAATCCAAGTATTCCCCTGCCCTTTATTTTCTTAGTGATGTCATCCAATGAACATTAATTCTTAATTTTACTGAAATCCAATCTATTAATCTTTTCTTTCAATTTGGTGCCTTTTCTTTTTAAAAGAAATCTGCCTTGGGCTGGGGTTATAACTCAGTGGTAGAGTGCTTCTCAGGCACATGTGAGGCACTGGGTTTGATCCTCAGCACCACATAAAAATAAATAAAATAAAAGTATAGCGCCCATCTATAACTAAAAATATTTTTTAAAAAAGAAAAGAAACCTGACTCTTCCAGTATTCAGGTATTCTGTTTTCCTCTAAAGGCTTTGCTTTTACCTTTTTCATTTAGATTTGTAAGCCATTTGGAATTGATTTTCATATATGATGGGAGGTAGAGGTGGAGGTTCCTTTTTTTCTAGATGAATATCCAACTGACCCAGCGTCACTTAATAAAATGATATTTTCATTGACTACTATACTTCCATTTCATTTGCTTGTCCTAAACCTTCTTTCTTTCTTCTTTACCTAAGCTATGTTTATCTATCAAATCCCTCCTCCTTCAGAGGAAACTGTCTTGCAAAAAGTAAAGTAAACATTTTAGATCTAGAATGAACTTGGAAACCATCAAGTCCAACTTTCCTTATCTGTAAATGAAGTAAGAGAGGCTGGGTTGTCTAACTGCCAATTAGGACAGATGCAGAGTTAGAATCCAGGTTTCTTGCCCTCCAATATATAGTTGACCCTTGAACAATATAGCTTCGAACTACATAAGTCCACTTGAATGAAGATTTTTTTTTTTAAAAGATTTCTGACAATTTAGCCAGGTGCAGTGGTGCGTGCCTGTAATCCTAGCAGCTTGGGAGGCTGAGACAGGAGGATCACAAGTTCAAACCAATCTCAGTAATGGTGAGGCATTAAGCATTTCAGTGAGACCCTGTCTCTAAATAAAAATACAAAAACAGGGCTGGGGCTGTGGCTCAGTGATTGAGTGCCCCTGAGTTCAATCCCCAGTACCCACCCACCCCCCCAAAAATTGTGACAATTTGAAAAACTCACAGAGTAGGCAGAAATATTGAAAAAGAAAAAGGTGTGTCATGAATGTAATAAAATATATGTAGATAATAATCTATTTGACCATTTATTACCATAAAATATACAAGAATCCATTATAAAAAATTAAAATTTATTGAAACTTTTGAACACAGACTATATGGTTTGTAGCCTAGAGAAATTCATCAAATGAAAAGATCTAGTATTAAATCATAACTGCATAAAATTAACCATAATACATACAGTATGTACTGTATTACCATAATAATTGTGTATCCACCTCTTGTTACTACTGCAATGAGCTCCTAGTGTGCTGCTAGTCATCTCCATGTGAAC
Source organism: Glaucomys volans (assembly GCA_020662805.1). Taxonomy (NCBI): domain Eukaryota; kingdom Metazoa; phylum Chordata; class Mammalia; order Rodentia; family Sciuridae; genus Glaucomys; species Glaucomys volans. The sequence goes on from JAJEJO010049532.1 coordinate 203,843, forward strand.
AATTCTACCCTATAGCAAATTGTATACCTCAGTAAAAAGTTATTTCTTGTAGCTTTTGCTTATCTTTCCCCACATATAATACGTATAACTTGCAAAATAAGTGTTAACTGACCATTATTGGTAAGGCTTCCATCAACAGCATGATATTAGTTTAAGTTTTGGAAAAGTCAAAAGTTAAATGTGGATTTTTGCATGAGAGGGTGGGTGCCCAACCCTGTGTTGTTTAAGGGTCAATTGTGATGTTCTTTTCACTGAGCCAGTCTCTCAGTCAATGCACCATGTCCATCATACCAGTCCATCAGCTGCTCATCTTCCTACAGTGCTAAAGGCAACAGACACAACCAGCCCAGACGATGAAGGAAAAATAAAAGTGACTTTTAGCCCTGAGAGTCCCAAAAGAAAATGAACTAGACTCAAAGTTGGGGGCAACAGATGTCTAGGACTCTCTTCTTTTGGTCATTCAGGAGGATTAAGACCTTAAAACGCCATGTGTGTCCTGGATGCATGCAAATAAAGAACAATTCAAATAAAAGTTTATGGAATGGAGGATAGAAAGAAAAATGACATTGAAGTGAGGTTATAACAGGGATGAAAGGTCATCCAGGAGGAGTTGATGAAGGAAACACTCCAAGCAAGGATGCACAAGAAAATGTGCTGAGAGAAGGATCAAATAAAAAGTAGCAAGTAATATTAAAATCTTATCTCAAGGGTTGGGGATATAACTCAGTGGTAGAGTGCTTGCCTAGCATGACTGAGGCCCTCAGTTCGATGATCCCCATCACTGCAAACAGAACAAAACCAAACCCAAACCAAAACCCCATAACACCTTGTCTCAGACTTGTAAAAGAAGAACAAAGTTGGAGGACTCACACTTCCTGATATCAAAACTTACTATGTTTATAGTGTCATACTTCCCAAAAAGATTCTCCAGTGCCATCAGGAGAGAGTCAGCCGCACACTAATCCCCCCTCCCTATAGCCCAACCCTAATCCCTCCAGCGCCCTATAGCCCCGCCCTAATCCCTATAAAAGTTGGAAGCGGAGGAACTACCATGCGATTTTCCCAGCACCCCGCTTTTAGGTGTAAGGACAATTGTCGCTGGCCAGCTAAAATAAAGGCTTCTTTTGGCTTTACGTCAGCTTGGATGATTTTATTTTCTTTGGGTACAACAATAGTAATTAAAAGTTTGGTATTGGCATAAAGACAGACATACAAACCCTGGAACAGATCCTGGAAATAAACCCTCACATATATGGTGAAGTGATTTTCAACAAGGGTACCAAGAGCATTCAATGGGGAAAGGACATTCTTTTCAATAAATGGTACAGGGGAAACTGGATATCCATATGCGAAATAATAAAACTGGACCCTTACTTTATTCCATATGCAAAAATTAACACAAAGTGGATCAAAGACTTAAATGTAAGAGGCTAAAACTATAAAACTCATAGCAAAAAACATGAGGGAAAAGCGTCAGAACATCAGACTTAACAGTGATTTCTTGGATATGACACCAAAAGCACAGATAAGAAAGGAAAGGAGGAAGGGAGGAAGGGAGGAAGGGAGGGAGGGAGGGAGGAAGGGAACAAACAAAATGAATTTCATCAAAAGAAAACACTATTGTGCAGTGCTGGGGATGTGGCCCAGTAGTAGAGAACATGCCTAGCATATATGAGGCACTGGGTTTAATCCTCAGAACTACATAAAAATAAATAAAGGTGTGTTCATCTACCACTAAAAAAAAAAATTAAAAAAAACTATTGTGCGTAAGAGGATACTATCAAGAGAGTAAAAAAGGCAATGCACAGAGTGGAGGGAAATATTTGCAAATAATACATCAAAGGGAATTAATATATAGAATATATAAAGAACTACAGCTCAACAACAAACAAAATTTTAAAAGTAGACAAAAGATTTGAATAGACATTTCTCCAAAGAAGATATGTAAATGGTCAATAAGCACATGAAAAGATATTCAATATTACTAAGCATTAAGTAAATGCAAACTAAAATCACAAAATATCATCTTGGACTCGTCAGAATGGCAATTACATTTAAAAACAAGCAAATAAAGAAGCAAAACTGAAAATAATGAGTGCTGATAAGGATGTCAAGAAATTGCAATCCTAGTATACTACTGATGGGAATGCAAAATGGTACAGCTGTTAGAGGAGAGTATAGATGTTTTCCCAAAAATTAAGAATAGAATTACCATGAAACCTACTAATTTCACTTTCAAGTACTCCCCAAAAACTGAAAGAAGGAACTTGAACATATATTCCTACCAGCATTATTAAAAATTGCCAAAAAGGTGGAACAGCCCAAATGTCCAAGAATGGAGAAATAAAATGTGGCAAATACATACAAGGGAATAATGTGAAGTCTTAAAAACACATACTAAAACATGGATGAACCTTGACATTATGCTAAGTGAAATAAACCAGACACAAAAAGGACAAATATTATTCCACTTAGATAAATGTAACTTAGATCACTGAATTGTATACTTAAAAATGTTAAAACAGTAAATTTTATGCCATGCATATTTGTTATGATTTGGATCTGGAATGTCCCCCAAAGGCTCATTTGAACGTCCTGGTGTTCATCATGTTCTAGATATGAGGTATTCCCCAAAGGATCTGTAAAAGTGAAAGGATTGTGAGAGCTGTAACCTAATCACTCTACCCTAATTTGAATGAACTGACAGGGTAGTAACTGTAGGCAGGTGGGGCCTGGCTGGAGGAGGCGGGTCATGTGGGCGTGCCTTGGAAGATTATTTTCCTGTGGCTTCCTGACCCTGCCAAGAGCTGAGCAGTTTTCCTCTACTGGGTCATTCCCCCATGATATGCTGCCTCACTTTGGGCCCAGAGCAATGGAGTCAGCCATCTATGGATTGAGACCTCTGAAACTGTGAACACCAAATAAACTTTTTCTAAGTTGTTCTTGTTGGGTATTTTGGTCACAGCAATGCAAAAATAACTAAACAGTCCCCAATGCAGCAAAGTTCAGAGGTGAGGCTCCTAGGAAGAAAGTGAATCACTGAGGGCTCTGATCTCATCAATGGGTTACTCACATATGGATTAATAAAACTGGGAGGTGGTGGAACTGTTGAAGGTGGGTCTCATTGGAGGAAGAGGGTCACTGGGAACATGCCCTGGAGGATGTATCTTATCCCCAGACCTTTCCTCCCTATCTCTTCTTCCTGGTTGCTGTGAGGTGAGCAGGTTTGCTCTGCCACACCCTTCTGCCTTGTGATTGGTCCAGAAACAACAGAACCAGTTGATTATGGGCTTAAACTTCTGAAACCATGAACCAGAATAAATCTTTCCTCCTCTAAGTTATTTTTCGTTTGTTCCAGTGATGAAGAGTTGATAACAAAATATTTTACTTTTTTTTTTTTTTGGTACTGGGCATTGAACCCAGGGGCACTCCAACACTGAGCCACATCCCCAGCCCTATTTTGTATTTTATTTAGAGACAGGGTCTCACTGAGTTGCTTAGGGCCTCGCTAAGTTGCTGAGGCTGGCTTTGAACTCGAGATCCTCCTGCCTCAGCTTCCCAAGTGTTGGGATTACAGGCGTGTGCAACCGCGCCCGGCATTTTTATCATTTTTTAAAGAGAAAAAAAACTCTTGCTATGCCCCCTTCTATAAGCCAGAAGTTATACTCTAATTAATAAGACAGTTCCCTCCTGTCCCAAGGAAACTTGCAGTCTTCTAGGGGTAGTAGTCAAATACACAGGCAAAGTAGAACATGCTACATCCTCCAATAACATGTACTTTTACAGAAATTCACAAGCAGGATACCTAACCTCATTCGGAGGGACCTGGGCATGCTTCCTTGAGAAAGTGAAACTGTAGCTAGGTCTGGAGGACACGCTGGTAGAGTAGTCCAAAATGGGTAGAGCTTTACAGGAAGGAAAAATAGCATACTCAATAGGTACAGATAAGGGAAATCAAACCTCATGAGTACTGCAAACAGTTCTGTGTAAGTGGACTTCAGAAAATTAGCAAACAAGTAAGCAGAGGCCACATCAGGAAGACAGAGCCTTGTTACCATGAAGATATTTGATTTTATCCTTAAGGCAGTAAAGAGATATCAAAGGTTTTTAAATAGAGAATGCCCATCTAAGTTACATTTTAGGAAGATTCCAGCCACCTTGTTTAGAATGAGTAGACAAAGGGGAAGGTGGGGGAAGAGCAAGATCAGAGAGGGAATGCTTGGTGAGACGGCTGAAACAGTGATGGCCTGAACCAGGTCGCAGCAGTAGGGATGACACACTGAACAGTCCTCTTGACTGAGGGTGGGAAGTAAGGCAACAAGAAAACCAAGGAAGATGCCCAAATTTCTTTCATGAGCACATGGATGGAATTCAATGAGACAGGGAATAAGATGTAATGCACAGCTCTGGGGTTAAGATGACTTCATTTTTGAATAGGTCTCAAATAGGTGCTTTGATGTGTCCAAATGGGGACACCATATAAGCAGCAGGATATGTGGTTCTGAAGCTCAAAAGAAAGGTTTACTAACAACAACCAAAAGAAGGTAAAATAACATTGTATACACCTATAGTGAGACTCTGAGGACTTCAAGTCAGCTCTTTGCATATTGATATATAGCTCATTTGGAATTGGCCAGAGGAGCAGTTCTGCACTGCAGAAAGGTGGGTGGCTCTTATCATATGAGAAGGAAGAAATGCAGCGAGATGGATAGTTTACACTGTCCCCACTCCCAGGGCTCCTTCTTCCTCCAATGACTATATGATAGGATGCCAATTTCCTACTTTGTCTTGCAGATTTCATTATGGAAAATCTATAACAGTTCTAGAAATTAAAACAATTTTGTCAAAGCTTAATTTTAATCATTTGAAACATGCAAGAATGTGGCGTTAAGCCTCCCTGATAACAGCAAATCCAACTCTTTCCCCCCTGGTCTGGTGGCCCATCCTCACCCTGATGCATATCATTTGAGAGCTTTCCCATGTATTCTTCTATATTTCTACCTAGCAAGACCACCCCTGAAGTTCGTTCTTCCTAAGCCACATACCCACACATTCTCCCAAAGCTAATCTATTTGCCTTTGATTTTCAATAAATGGTGTCTTCCTAATCCTCTTAAAACAAGTTCCTCTTGGATGATTTAACATATATGTCTTCCTTGTAGAAATCCTCTGAAGAGCCTGTTTATAGAATACTTTGAAAGAGGCTTTATACAAATGTAATGTAAAATTAACCATAACTATCAGAAGATACTAGTAAAGCACTTATACTTTGAGTACTTGGATATTTTGGTCTAAAAATGATAATAAAAATTCTTAGATAGGAATTCATTCTATTCAAATGAAATAAAAACCAATTATTAGAATTAATTTATGTGGCTTTAATTTTTTTTCTTTTTTTTTTTTTTGAGACAGCATCTTGTTATGTTGCCCAAGTTGGTCTTAAACATGTGGGCTCAAGAGATTCTTCCACCTCAGCCTTCAAAGTAGCTAGGACTGTAGGCATGTACCACCATGCCTAGCCATTAGAGTGATTTTAAATTGGATCTCAAAGTTTCTCTGAGCAGGTTCCATCAGCCCCAAATGAAGACAGGTTTCTACCTTCTCTAGATCTCCTTATGCTATAATTTGGATCCTGAGTACTTCCCAAAGGCCCATGTGTAAAAATCTTTGTCCCTCAATTGCTGTTAATGGGAGGTGGTGAAACCTTCTGGTGGTGGGGTCTGGGGGTGACCTTCAGGCCACTGGGGGCATGCTCCTAAGGGGACAGTAGGACCCTGGCCCTTTCCTCTCCTTTTCATTTGCTTCCCAACCACAAGGTGACTGGTTCTGCTCTGCCATGGTATACTAACTCACCATTGGCCCAAAGTTACAGGGTCAATAGGTCATGGACTGAACCTTCAAAATTGTGAGCCAGAGTCTGAGCCAGTGCGGTAGTACCACACTCTGCAATCCCAGTTACTTGGGAGTCTGAGACAGGAGGACAGTGAGTTTGAGGTCAGCCTGGACAATATAGCAAGAGATCATTTAAAAAAAGAGTTGATTTTCTTGGGTATTTTGTTATAGTTATAGAAAGATGACTAACACACTATAAAACTACTAAGCTACTCTTGAATCTACTTCCTAACATACAGCTCAATCAGGATATTTAGACTTCCAACTCCCTGGCTCTGCAGACAACATGAGCCAAAATGGTTCTTTGTTTTACCACTTGACCCCCCTCCCCCATCATCAGTGCTCTTTTCTTCAAATTTAACTTGCTTTCCATGCTTATGTCTTCCATGAGTCACAGGAGTTGTCCCCCCTATATTATACACATTTAACCCTTTGCAGACTCACTGGTACCACATCTATCTCATTTTTTTCACTAGTCACCTTGATTCTAATTATACAAACCATTTCACTGGTCCAGTGCTTTGTTTTATTTTGTTTTTGTGGTACTGGGGATTGAACCCAGAGCCTTGTGCATAGGAAGCAAGCATTCTACCAAGTGAGCTATATCCCCAGCCCTGGTCCAGTGCTTTATAACTGAGAAGGGTTTTATTTTCTTACATAAAGTTTTCTCTTACTGTGGCAAAATATACATGGTAAAATTAACCATTTTAGCCACTTAAAAGTCTACAGTTCTGTGGCATGAAGTAAATAATTCATATTGTACAATCATTAGTACCAGGTGGGGGATCAGAACTTTTTCATGGTCCCATACTGGAATTCTTCAAATCAAGTTTTATTGGAACACAGCCACATACATTTGTTCACTTGCTGTCTATGGCTGCTTTTGTGCTACACTGGGAGAGTCAAGTAGTTTCAACAGACTATATGGCTCAGACCCGCATAGCTGAAATATTGACCATATGACCCTTTCCAGAAAAAGCCTGCCTATCCCTACCCTAGTCTCTTGTCACTTCTTTAATGTTACCATAGCAACCATCAAACCAGTCTCACTGCCTTCAGTTTCACTGTCTTGCAGTCCATCTGCACTAAGAGTAATTTTTGTAAGATACAATTCTGTTCATTAATTTCCTTCCTATTAGCAGCATCTCATAGACTAATAAAAGTTTTCACTAATTTGTTCTTGGGAACACCAGTCCCAGAAAAATATCACTAGTTATTAAAGGCTCTGGAAAATCCTACAGGGAAATATAAAAAACAAAACTGCAACAACAACAACAACAAAACCACACCTGCTGAGCACTGATGGATCCAGTAGAATTTCAGTTTTGTAATCAGTGGTTCCCTACTTCTTTTTGTCTCAATTTCAAAATGCATGTTAGATTTCACCCTCAATTTCCTATTCATTCCTTTTACAGTAATATTGAGACTTTCCTTTCCACCCACTTGGTCCTAGTCCTCTCATCCCCACGTAACAAAGCAGAGGTTTTCTTATTTTACACGTCTCTGCTTCCATGTTTTCCACAAAACTATTGCATAAATATAGTATTTAGAAGAAATGTTAATTAATAGGTGTTTATGCTTCTAAGAGCATCAAAACATTTAGGAAGGTATATCTTATCTCAAGTATCCGAAGACAGGCTTCTAGGTACCACTCTAGAATCTGATACTCTACATCAGAGTTTAAAAACTTTTTTAAAAAAATTTTTTTTCATATATATTTTTAGTTGTTGGTGGACCTTTATTTTATTCATTTATTTTTATATGGTGCTGAAAATCAAACCCAGTGCCTCACACATGCTAGGCAAGCTCTATACCACTGAGCCACAACTCCAGACCCAGAATGAAAAACTTTTACTTCATGTTTTCTCTCATCAGCATTTATTGGGCTTGATAGAAAAATTCTCTTTTAAGGAAAGTGGGGAATAAACAAATACCTGTCTACACTGAAAAATAAATTCTTATTGTAACTGATGCAAAAAAAAAATTCATACATCTCCCATTTCATGTTGTTCTTTGCCTTTATAATTGGATACACATAATGAGCTTAAGTCCAGGAGGTGTTTAATTTGGGTTAGAGATTCAGTGCCTCTGGCCGAAATCTAAAGGTTTTGAGTTTTGCCTCTACTGTATAATGATCTACTTAAATAACAAAGTACAGAGCTTAATACAGTGTCTAACACATAGAAAGTGTACAGTAAATATTAATACCACTTATGCCATCAGTTTAATTTTTCCATTCCACTTAATATTTATAAAACAAAGTTAAAATTAATTTTAGATAACTGCATAAATCCTGTTGAACAAAGAAAAAATAATTGTGGGAATCATTTTTGATGGGTAACATTCATAGACACCATCTATAAATGTTCCATTTTTCAGTTGATACAAAATATCCAAATGTGGGTATAACAGGTAGTTAAGGGGTATGGATCTACCATGTGTACAAAAGACAAGCAGGACGGTGTATATAGTCTCTACCATACATACGGCCATACTGCACACTTGTCAAGTTTAACTGAGGAATGAAGATGATTACCTTCTTGAGAGAGAGAGATAGTGGAAAGGCTGCCCAGATCTACAACTGAGGGTGAAGGCAGGGACTGTGATAAAACCAGGAATAGCACAGGGTCATATTACTTGGGTCTTCACATACTTTTTGCATAGCAAATAGAATTCAGAGATTAAGATTTTTCAGATGGCCTTAACTTTGCCATCCTCAAAAATATGATACTTGATGATGAGGATTATGAGGTTTCTGCCTTCCATGATCAGCAAGACTCTAGCCCATGTGCTCTAAGAGGCTTGACAATTTCTAATAAAAATAATAATTTGGGATGGCTGACCTCGGAGATACATAAATACATATGTGTTCATGCACACACACATACATATACATATGTGTGTGTGTGTGTGTGTATTTCAATTTAATACACCCTCTAAAAAAGGAACAATTCTAGGCTATGATTGAAAAACCAGTATTACAGCTCAGAGATTATTATTAACCAGCTATGTAGCCCTTCGAGAATCAATTCACCTACCCAAACCCTGGTTTTATTTGGGAGGTGGGTAAAATGACTCATAGAGCCAGCTCTGCAATTTATGAGCTAGATAATCATGGGTAAATTACATAAACTTATGGAACTTCCATTTCTTCATATGAAGTTAAATGAGATGATATATATATATAAATATTAATAATGATAATAATTCCAACAATAGCAGTTAATTTGGAGCATTAACCACATGCTAGGCACCTGTCTAACCACATTATATAGAATTCTTTTGCTCCTTCCTACAATCTTTTAAGGTAGTCATTGTTAATATCCCATATTATTGATGAGAAAACTGAGACACAAAGAAGTTAGGTTGCTGGGCACAGTGGCACATGCCTGTAATCCCAGCAAGGGGCTAAGGCAGGAGGATCACAAGTTCAAAGTCAGTCTCAGCAAAAGTGAGGCACTAAGCAATTCAGTGAGACCCTGTCTCTAAATAAAATACAAAATAGGCTTGGGGATGTGGCTCAGGGGTCAAGTGCCCTGGGTTTAATCCCCAGTTACTCCCCCACCCCAAAATATTCATTATGTACCCTTTTTATACAGCAAGAGCATTTGGAATAGATTCAAATAACTGGTTCATCAAAATGTATTCTGGTAACAGTAAGATATTCAGAAAAAGTTCCTTAACAGATTTTTAAAAATCCATGTTGCAAAAAGGTCTGGACTCAGACACAAAAAGGTCACCTCAGGTTTGTATGGTATTGCTCTTGCTGAATCAATCAATCACAGATTGCAGGGCAGATCCACAAGCCAGTTGCTAGAGAATATCATACTGATCAAATTCAGAAGCACTGCTCACATTTCTGTGAGGTTGTACAAGGGAAGAAGACACGTCACCCAAGTAGCTGCTATGGTACTGAGGGTGACTGCAGGGAGAGACCAAAACAACAGGGAAGGATGAGGCATAACTTATTACCATAGGGGTAATAGATTCATCTTCCTCCTAGGTTACTATGAGGTGCAATGATAGAATATTTCTCAAGAACTGTGCAAAGTGTTATAAAAATATAAATATAAAAACACAGAATAGTATGCATTCCTAAGAAATCGTAGCAGCAAGCAATCCAGTGTGGTCCGCCATAATTAAAAACAGTAGCTCTTTCATGAACAAGATTTTATTCTTGTTAGGATTTTAGGAGATTGAGCTGACAAGAGTGACAAACTTGGCAAACAGTTGCTGAGGCTACAAATTAATGCAACCTCATATTTGCAAGGTGCTCTAACATTTACAGAGCATTTTCTTATCCTTTACCTCATTTCATCCTCACTTGTGAGTTTAAAGAAGCAAATATTCCTAGATCCAAACTTCAAAGAAAAGGTGTTCGGGGTTAAAGAGATGAACTGACTTGCCTTGTATCAAATAGTCAGTGACAAAGGGACAAAAGATTAAATGGTCTCCTGTCCATTTTCTAAGGAGGGTGTATTCCTATCCGATTGAGACTAGCTGAAGAGAACAATGGGTAGCAAGAGAAAGTGGAAAAGTCTTAAAAATAACATTGATAATGAGAGAGATAACAAAGAGCACAGCAAGGAAAAATCTAGGAATGCAACTGATGATAGCATGGCTCAGGAGAGAGCTGGGAGGTCTGAGGGCAAGAAGGGAGGTGTGGTTAAAAGGTACTCTTTAGGAACGTTAGTAGCTTTGTGTCCAATGTATCCTCTCTTTAAAAAATCCTCTAGTAAAGATATGCATTATTCATTAAAACTTTTGGAAAGGAAGAGAAAGAGAGAGGGAGAGAGAAAAGGAGAAAGAGAAAATTTTCCATTATTGTTTTGTTTTTTACAGTGTCTTCAGACAAAAGTAGGGTAACAAGAAGTCCAAGTTACACCTCTAAGTACTGTGGACATGCCCTGGTCTTTTCAGAAGCATCATGAACATAGTCAGCAATGCCTGTAACAAATATCATGTTCAAATATCAAACAAAGCAACATACATTCCAATACTAATAATGCTTTCATAGTTAGCTACCTTCCAACTGGAATCTCCTAACCATCATGTGGCAGACACACAGAGGATAAATGACTTTTTCAGGGTCACAAAGATAGTAAGTAGCAGAGCCAGGACTTAAACTCGGGATTTAACTCTGTTCTGAGTGCTTTTCTATACAGTATGATGTTTCTCAATCAGGAAGTTAAAATGGCACAGGCGCAGTGGTAGTAAGATGAGAAATATATTTCTAATCTCATTTTTAATGTATTAACAAAACTTAATCTTATAATTTTCCCTGAGATGATCAAAGTTCTCTCTCTCATCTAACCACTTTACTGATGATAAATCCTCCAAGCTGGCACAACACATGCAACTTTAGGGTCAGTACAGAAATCTCCACTGGTGCCACAACTGGAAACCAGTATGAAACACAGGTTTCAGAGCTATGGCTCCCTTCTGCTCATAAGGCTTCAGATTCTCCACACCGTGTTGAATAAAGTCTCAAATTCTTACCCAAGCACTCAGGGCCCTTTTCGGCCTATTAATAGACTTTCTCTGCTTCTTTCTTATGCTTCACAAAACCATTCCCACTTGTACTGTACTTTTCCACTCCTACACTTCGGCTGTGCCATTTCTTTTGACTAGAACACTCTTACCTATCCTTGCCTGGGATAGCTATTCCTATTCTCCCAGGCAAACACTCTCTCTCCCCTCCCCTCAATATTTTATATTACTTCTAAAACATGACTTTAAAGTACAGTTTTGTGTTTTCAGTGTTTCATTTTCCATGCCTGATTATCAGTGCCTGGAGGACAAAATTCATTAACCACTGCACCCTTCACAGCGCCTGGCTTTACGTTGTGCTTGGCCCACAAAAAACATGGCATGTTTGTGGCATAAATGAAAGAATGGTATCCAGTTATTGTCTTAAGAAAAACAAAGGTCAAACTGAGGAAACAAACTGACTCTGGAATATCTTAAATAATACACCCAACAGTTTTGAGAGCTTCCATATCCAAGAAACCAGGGTTCACTTCAACTACAAAAGTAAATTTCTGTTCCTCACATTCTCACATATTCATAGCCCCAGATCTCTATGATAAAAGTTAAATGATGATTTGGGGGAATGTGACATTTGTTATCAATAAGATGGAGCTCCTTGGGCTAGATCTGTCATGCCTTCATTTATATCACTAGGTGGAAGAAGGTAACAACCCTATTGGGCCCAACAAGCTGACTTATTCCTGATATGACCAGGGGTATGATAGGTTGAGGCATTCCATAAAAACTGGATTATTAAAAAACAAATAGGATAGCAGTTATTTGTGGGGAAATATAGTGATTACAGAGTAGAGGGAACCCTCTGGATTGCCATTTACTAAAAATTCATTGAGCTATACAGTCATCATTTCTGCATTTTTCTGTCTGCATATTAAAACCCAAACTGACAAAACTCATGCAATATTAAGAAATCAGAGGTTGAGAGTGCAGCTCAGTGGCACAGCACATGCTTATAGGATGCAAGAAACCCTGGGTTCAGCACTGGTATTTAAAGCTCTGGATTCTCATTCCTCCAAAGAGCATTACTCACATCTTATTACTCAACCTAATTGCCTTTCCTATACATATGAGTGGAAAACCTAGTTTAAAGATCCCCATCAAATTATTTCTTTTCCAGAATGCCCCCTTCAGCTGTGACCTTTTCTTTCATTCACTCATTTAATAATTACTTACCAGTGTCTTCTGTGTGCCAGGCATTGTGCTAGGTACTGGGAATTGATCCAATGATGAACAAAATACCTATATCCCATCCTTATGGAGCTTAAACTCCATTAGAGGGAGATGGATTAGCAGTCAATTACAACAGCATCAAGAACCAGACACAACAGCATCAAGGACCAGATATCAGAGATTCCCATGACCTAGGATTAGAAGTAGGTGGTGGGTGTACAGTTTCCTAGGCTGAGAAGCAAAGTCTTCTATGAACATGTGAAGTGTGCGAAGTCCTATGAATAAGACAAACTACAAGAATAATAAATCAAGTTTATTTCTCTGCAGTTTGATTCAGTTCATCTATAACCCCATGAGAATTTCTTCTAATCTGGAAGGTGTTAACTTGTTAACCATGCTGCCAGTGTTTGAAACTATTTATCTTAAAATGATTTTACGTAATATTAAATAATGTTCTTTAGCTTTAAAAGTCCTAGAAGTTTTTTCCTGTAAGCCTAGTTTTTTAAAAACAAAAACAAAATAATAATTCATATTTCATTGCAGAAAACTTGAAAAATATGAAACGCATCTATGAGCCCATTACATAAAGAAATAAGATTAATTTCTTCCATGGTCTTTCCTTTGCATAAATTTTTAAAAGCTGGGATAGGAGTGGTGGTGCACACCTGGAAACCTAGCATTTTGGGAGGCCAACACGGGAGGATCATAAGTTCAAGGCCAGCCTCAGCAACTTAGCAAGACCCTGTCTCAAAATAAAAATAAAAAGAGATGGGTATGTAGCTCAGTGTAGAGCACTCCTGAGTTCAATCCCTAGTACCAAAAACAAAAGCAAAAAACAGGTTATATTCCATATACATTATATTTCATATATATGCAGTATAGTCCATATACTGAATCTTTTTATTACAGTTGATTGTTTTACAAAATATTTCAAATATAGAAGACAGCAACAGACCTTTACAGACAAAATTAAAGCTCCAGTTTATTCTTTTCTTCTTTTATTTTTTCCATATTTTTATTGGTGCATTATAATGGTACATAATGATGTGATTCATTATGTGCACAATATAACAATATAAGCCAAATATCATTCACCAATTGTTGGATTTTGTTGTTGTTTATGTATTCTTTCCCACACAATTTCTCCCTACTCTCCTCAAGACTATCCTCAATTAGATGTTTCTAATTCTCTTGGTCTTATATCATTACCACATAATGAATATATCCAAACAAAGTGTAAAGAGTTGTTTTGAGGGCTGGGGTTGTGGCTCAGTGATAGAGTGCTTGCCTAGCATGCATGAGGCTCTGGGTACAATTCTCAGCACTGCATATAAATAAATAAATAAAATAAAAGGTCCATCAACAGCTAAGTTTTTGGGTTTTTTTAAACGGTTGTTTTGAAACTTTTTTTTTTTTTTTAAGAGACAGGGTCTGATTATGTTACCCATCATGCTGGGCTCAAGTGATCCTCCTAGCTCAGGCTCCCAAGCAGCTGGGGAAATAGCCACATGCCACCATTCCTGGCTAAAACTTTGTGTTTGTGCCAAATATTGATAATATGCTGAAACTTCAATTTTTCCCCTCCATGTTATTTTTGAGACATTTTCTTCTAATTCATACATTTCAAATGGTAGTGGCACACTGTTTGATCCTACCATAATTTAACCTCCTCCTTGTTGATGATCCTTTGTTTCCAACAAATGTGTGCTATTATCAACAATATTACCATAAACATGGACATTCTTGTCCAGGTTGTTATGTGCTCACACAAGTATGTTTCTTCTGGGTATATACCTAGAAGTGCAAGTTTTGGATTCTAGAGTATAATAAGCATCTCTGATTTCTACACTTGACTTTAAAAGATTTCTCTTGGATCTTAAACATTTTAAACAATAAAAATGAACAGTTCTTAAATACAATTATACAAGGGTATCTTCAACAAGGTACCTCTAGTCTGGGTCACAGCACCATAATTAAAAGCGAATGGTTAAGTAAATGTGGAATACTAGGAAACAATGATCAGCAACCAGGATGTCTAGAGAGAACCTACACATAGAGGAACAGAAAGGGTTGACAAAGGTTCTTTGCTTAGCCAATGAATTTTTTTGCTAGGTCCACTGTGCACTTCCCTGTAAAATCAGTTTTGGCAAAAGAACCCTGTGAGGTCAGTTTAAATACTGCCCATCTTCACTATCTTATTATCCTTGATGTGACCAGGTTCCTCATCCTCCACCATCCTCCAGTGATATCTGATCACTCTGGCCTGTCTTCAGCAAGAATCCCCATTACTCCATTTCCTCCTACAAGTTTTCATTTACCAACTCCCACATTGCTTCTTGGCTATAAATCTCCACTTGCCCACAGTGTATTCAGAGTTGAGCCCCATCTCTCTCCCCCACTGCAAGAAGTCATTGTAGGAATTCCTCTATCACAATGGTCCTGAATAAAGTCTTCCTCAGCATGCTTTAACAAGTATCACTGAATAATTTTTTCCTTAACATGATCCAATAGTGATAATTGCTGACTACTTCCAATCTAAAGTGACGTAGTGAAGTGCCAAGGCATCCACACAAGCGTTCACAGCAAACCCTCTTCAGACCATGTGTAGTAGGAGAGGCAGGAGAGAAAAACATTCTGGTCTAAGAAAGAATTGGTGGCAGGAATTTTTCCAAGCATATTAATAAAAGCAAACCTTCTTAGCCAAAAAATTGAAGATTTTTAATTTAAAAGCTGAACTTTGAGCAAACAGACTAAGAAATGTATTTTTTCAAATGGCCATCCCAGTGCAAATGACCATTTCCATGAGAGAGAGAGATCAGAAAATAACACAGAACCTTGAAAATGAAAGACAGGAATCTCAATAAAGATGGCTGTCCTTGGTCCCTACCTTCAAAGTAGAGTATTTCTAATTGTTATGTGTGTGTGTATGTGCATATACAGACACCCAAACGTACCAGTGCAGGTAGATATATAGCAGTTTGAGAAAGTCCCTGGGGATTCCTATCTACCACTTCCCTGGCAGTCCCATTCCCCCAGAACCCTCTCCCATGGCTTAGAAAACACCACTGTAGGTTCTCTACATTGATGATGGATATCACATGTAACATAAAACTTTACAAAAAACTTCCACATATATTGCCACATTTGATTCTCAAAATAACCCAGAGCAGACAGGTGTTGTTATTATTCTCAATTTACAGATAAGAAATATAAAACTCAGATATGGAAAGCAATATGCACAAGGTCACAGTGAAGGGTGGGAAGTAGGGCTATAAAAACACCTGAGGAAACAGAATAATGAGTCTAGGTCATAGAAGGCAAACCTTTAGGGAAGCTGAGCAGTCTGCACTGAGCCTTGGACAAAAAAAGTTTTTTCAAAAAGGACTAAGGGAATATGATGCCTTGGGGCTTCAAATTTACCTGTAATTATTTCTTTCTCAGAAAAAGAAAGTAAAATAGCATTCTCTACACTTTTTTATGCTTAAAAATATTTCATAATAAAAATAATTCTATTAGCAAAATTTAGAGATGCCAACACATTGAGGTTCAGATGTCAATGAAAAGAACTGTTCTGATATGAACCCTGGGCCTACACAGGACTTGGGGCCTAGGAAGGAAAGATTTTACCTCTCTAGGGATCAGAAGAAGTGAAAGAAGTTATGTCTAGTACAGGTCAGACAGACAAGTATGCCAGCAAGGGAAGGCAGGGCTTTGCAAACACTAAAGCTAGAAGGGAACTAGGGAGGCCCCCCAAACCAGCAAAGCTTGAACGCTGGGTCAAGCAGGTTTTGGGAACCCAGATCACACACTCAGGACTAACTTATTCTTTAGACTGTTGTTCTGAACTGTTTCCCCCACTTTGCAGAAAAATCATTTGTGCTTTTAAAAATTGGTAAATGTATCCAAGCACATGCAGTGACAACTATGAGAAAGAAGCATTACAGGTTTGAAAAAGAACAAAGACTAGGAATGCTGGGTTTATCTTTGGAGGAGAGCATCTTCTCTATTTTATCAGTGGAGGCCATGGCAAGTTACTTGAGCAACTAGTGGCCACACAACCTGGTCAGCCAGGGAGACTGGGTTTTGAGAACCTATTTTTTCAAAATCTCTCAGGGGAAAAACATTTTTTTTTAAACCTCTTTTTTTTTTTTCTTATCTGTCTTATTGGTTTTACTTATTTCCCTGATCCTTCCATATTAGCAAGGCAGGGGGGTGAAGTGTAGGGGGCGGGGGAGATCTTGCTGAAGGTGTATAGCTGGGCCAAGAATAGAACTCCAGCATCCTGTCTCTCAACTCGCTTCTGGACCAGGCTACCTCAGGAAGGAACATTTGAAAATAGTAATTCTCTCCCACCTTGCCACCAAGCTGTGCACAAGCACATGATCAATGAATGAAGTTGGCTCAGTGACTCAGCACTAGGCTGGCTCTCTTGTGAGTCAGGCCCAGAATCCTGAGTGGCTAGAAGCACAGTTAATTTAAATAAAATTTTGAAACCAGGAATGTTATCACCTAAGATCATCAAAAAATATTCAGGGATATTTTATTTTGTTTAAGCTAAGGTCAAGATCATGACCTGTAGTGTCTTAAGACATGACCCAGGTTTAGTAATTATATTATCCACAATTTTCATGGATGTTGTTTCTTTGTATCCTGTGGGCTGCCTCAGATAGTGGTCCTGGGGTCCAGTACCAGTTGTGGTACAGAGAGACAAAAACATATGACAGTTGATAAGTGGCTGGACTAAAAGGATAAATGAACAATTTAGGATCTCATCTGCATCTTTTCCTCTTTAATACAAAAATACCCCCAAGTAAGGCTTTCTCTTATTCCTCTGCAGGATAACAATATACACACAGCTTGGGGGGCACTTTGGTAAGCTGCCCCCAACTGACCCTGTCAATAGCCATTGGTAATGACCACCTGCTCCCAGCAGGGAAGAAGTCAGCCTCTGAGCAATGACCCCTGTGACAGATGGCAAAGCACAGACAGAAAAGGGCCAGCCAAAAATACCTCTTCCCACAGAGGGAGGGAGCCAGAGTGTTTAAAGGCAAGAGTCAAAGGAATAAAGCAATGAAATTCACCCAGTGTATCTAAAACTTGCCCTCAGGATATCAACAGTCTTGTGAATGACAGACAAATCAAAACCCTCGATGATGAGACCTCAGGACTCTGGGCACAGCAAGCTGTCATTTGCAAGGTTTTAGAACAAATTATCAAAAGTGTGACAATAGCTTTAGTGAAAGACTCCTACAACCATTAAAGAGAACTTGAACAAGTACGGCAAGTTAGAAAAAACTCGAACTTCCAAAGACATTGATTGGTCTTAGAAATAACAAACAATTTGGAGAACAGGACTGGAAAAATGTCAGACCTGGAATGAACTTGAATTAGCAAGGGGAAAACAAAACAAAACATTAGTCCTTGCTTGGGTTTGATGACCTACACCAGGAGGGAAATATAAAATAAGCAAGGTGTAAGAAACTGGCACAAAAAAAGGTGAGAAAAGGAAGTATCACTTATCCTGAACCAGGGCCCAGTAATCTTCAAGCAACTGCCATAATCCTGTGAAAGAAGCATTATTTTTTGCCATTTTAAAATGAAACAAAACAAAGCACCACACCATTATTCATAATAGCCAATAGGCAGAGGCAATCCAAAGTGTCCATGGACAGATAACAAAATGTTGCATACGCATAAAATAGATTATTGAGCTTTAAAAAGGAAGTCCTGACACATGCTACAACATGGATGAACCTTAAAGACATTATGTGAAGGAAAATAAACCAGCCACAAAAAGACAAATACTGTACGGCTCCTATATGGAGTTCCTAATAGTCAAATTTATAAGATAGTAACTAGAATGGTGGTTGCTGGGGTGGGGATACTGTGGGGAGGTGCCGCCTCATGGTACAGCATTCCAGACGGATGATGAAAAACCTCCAGAGATGGATGGTGGCGGCTGTTGCACAACAACATGAACACACTTAATGTCACTCAAATGTACACCTTTAGGTGCTAAATTTTATATCATGTATATTTTACCACAATTTTTAAAAAATGAAAAAAAATAAAATAAGACAAAGTGAGATTAAGAAATTTGGCTAGGGCACAACTTAGAGATGAAGAAGGCAAAATTCGAGTCATGATGCAAGTTCATGACTATAATCTTCCTGGACACTCCTTCCTTTTCCACCACAGAACTATATAGGCTGAGGGACAGGAGGAGGAGAGAGGCAGCTGTCAGGAATAGAACCTTGACGCTCTGCCTGACCATAGCCTGATCCACCTCTCTCCTTCCCCTTTGCACTAGTCATTCCAAGTGTCTTTGTTCAAATCTTTGCTCTCATTTTCATCTCTTAGTCCTCTTCCAAGAGTGGGTTATGGAGAACATCCTGTGTTTTCCAAGCTTATCAATATCACTTGGAAAGATTGTGAAAACCCCAGTCCTAGAAGGGCTCTCTGAATTAGAAGCCAACAGGATACTCACCAATTATGTAGGTCCTCTAATCTTGCTTGCTAATAAAATCTATGCTGTATAATGCACTAACAGAGTTCTGAGGCACCTTAATTTCACCTATTCTGAAAATTCAATACTTGGGCAATTTTGTACCCCAGGGAATTGGGGCAATGTCTAGAAACACTTTTGAGTATCACAACTTGGAGGGGGGTTACTGGCCTCTAGTGGTAGAGCCAGGGATGCTACTAAACATCTTAAAATGTGCCCCATAACAGAATTACCATGTTCAAAATGTCAATAATGCAGAGATTAACACCCTCTGAGAGCCCAACCACTTGTATCTGACACTTGCATAGGACGAGTGTCCCTTTCTTGAAATATGTAGGACCAGAAGTATTTTGGAGTTTTTGAGATTTTGGAATATTTGCACAGGAATTTATTTATTTATTTATTTTATTTATACCGGGGATAGAACTCAGGGGTGTTTAACCACTAAGCCACATCCCCAGTCCTTTTCTTTATATTTTATTAGAGACAGGTCTCACTGAGTTGCTTAAGGCCTCGCTAAATTGCTGAGGATGGCTTTGAACTCATAATCCTCCTGCCTCAGCCTCCCCAGTAGCTGAGATTACAGGCGTGCACCACCACATCCAACTGCATAGTAATTTATTGATTAAGCATTCCTAATCCAAAAATCTAAAATAAGAAATACTCTGGAATCTGAAACTTGTTGAGCAATATATCAGAACTTTCAGATTTTGGATTTTCAGATTATGAATGCTTAGCCAGTACTTCCTTTACAAATTACCAAGAAAAAAAAAACCTCTGCTACATTAGCTATAATGGACAGAAAATAGGGACTTGAGGCAGCCCAGCACCAAGAAGGAAAAACAAAAAACAAAACAAAACAAAAAAAAACTTCTAAGGAAAAAAAAACCTCTGACAATCCACATAGATTATATTATTAGTGACATCAGCAGCCTAAGCGATTACTTAAGCAGAAGCAAAGAGTTTTACAAACATGAAGTCTCAACCTTGAAGAGCTAATCTATACAGCAATGACTCATTTCTAAACAATGTTTACAGGTCACTTGCTTGACTGATAAATGTATAACCACAGTGAATAATTGCAATTTAAATATATTTCTTGTGACCTCACCAACTTGACCTTTACTTTCCTTCCATCAGCCATTCATCTCTTCATATACCAGTCTCATTCCTACCTCTAATCCTCCTGGCATGTCATCCTCCTTCTGTTTCCCAAACTAAACCTACAGTGCCTTCATGGTCTATATCAAGATTTCCCTCAAACCTTCCATCAAGTCTTTTTTTACCAAAAGAGATCAATGATGATCTCTCCCAGTCTGTACAACAGTTTCTCATTCACCTGCATATATTCTGCTTTATAATGTCTTTAAAAGTTTTATTTAGATATATTAAGCATTCAGCAAATATCAAGCAATCAACAAAGAGTAAATGACTACCTACGATATACTTAAGGAGATAATAAGTATAGTCTTTAGTTTCTGCCCTTGAAGTGCCAAGACCAACTCATTCAAAACAATTACTAAATACAAGAAAGTACATAATTATCAAATTAGATTTATAGATTAAAAATACTAGAGAAGTTAAAAAAAGAAGAAGTTCTCTCAGTTCTTATTTTTTGGAGTCAATGACAGAAATTTTAAAAAAGATATATGTATTCATTCCCTCAATATTTTCTGAGGCTTTTATATATAAAGTATTGGAACTTTACATTTATATTGCACTTTAAGTCTTGCATTTAATCTCATTTCATCTTTAATGACAATGTAAGATAATTAGAGCAAGTTGTAATCATGAACCCAATCCTGTAAATGAGGAAACTCAGGCTTCAGAGAGAGGAAGGCATCTACCCAAAATGTACATGTTAACAATAAAACCAGCACAAGCACAAGTCTCTTGGTCTCCTAATCCCATCTGTCCTCACAACCTCTAATATTCCCCAACAGCCCCTCATCTCACCACTCTTCAGCCATTTCTCCAACTATCGCTTGGTAGAGGCAATAGTAAAAAGCAGAACACCTAGCTAAATGAAAGTTTTAAAAAATATCTGCCACAGATCCTTTCAAAAGATCCTGCAATCACATTGACTTAGGAGGCTAAGGCAGGAGGATGGCAAATTGAGGCCAACCTCAGCAACTTAGTGAGGCCCTAACTCAGAATAAAAAATAAAAAGGGCTGGGGATGTGACTCAGTGGTAAAGCACTCTGAGTTCAATCCCCAGTAAGGAAGGGATGAAAGGAGGGAAAATCTGTCCATTACATACTTCTGCTTATTTTTTTCATGATTGTATAAGTTTAAATCTGTAATTTAAGCTCCTCTAAATCTGAAGCATATCAGAAAACAACTAGAGTTTGGGGGAAAGGCATGAGGGGATAGAGAAAGATAGGAAATACAAAGTGAGGGAATACATTAAATATTAATTCTGTTCAGTTATGAACTTCCCATTTGTTTGATTAAAATCTTGTTTTCTTCAGAGACTAGCAAGCACTGAAACATAGTTGATGTACAATAAATGCTCTCTTAATGAATGAAACAATGTTTTTCCTGACATATCATGAGCTCCTGGAGGGAAAAGACTTCTCTCAAACACTTTTGTACCCCTATTCCAAAGTAAGCAGCCAATAATGCATTGAATTAAATCATTCAACTGGTAGGTAGGGAAAACGATGTAGGATGACTGTGTTGGTGGGTTTTGTTTTTGTTTTTTGCCTCCTCTATTTATCTATTTGGCATCACTGATCACAAGGTCAAACTTAATGGCCAAAAGTGTTTATACTCCCCCAAGATTCACAGCCAGTATTCCATTATCAAACTCTCACCTGTCTACCTCCATTATCTAACTCTCACACACCAAACCAGTATTTCCTGTGTCCTGAATCAACCAAGAGCCAGATGCTAGACAACCAGGAACAACCCCTGTGCTCCAAAACCTGTTGAAATTAATCAAAATAGCCAATCCTAACCCATTTACCCCATCCTGCTTATCCCATCCCAAGGAAAACACAATAAAAGCTCTATGCCCTGCTTTCTTCTCACTCCTTTTCCTCCTGACCCAACATGGTGCTTTCCTCTGTGACCCTGAATGGTATGGCATGGCATGTCCCCTTCTCTGAGAAATATAAGTAATAAACTTTTCTTTCAATGACATTGACTTCCCCATTTATAAATTAAGGTTCTAGCACAAATAATAAATTAAGGTTCTGGTACAAATCAATTGGTGCTACCATTACCATTACCACCAGACAGAAAGAACCAGAACCCAACCCAGTTGAATCCTAAATGCTGGCTTACACCACTGCTTATAAAAATCTTACCTTTCCTAGGAGATGGCAAACTCCTTTGAAAACCAAGGACTTCTCTTTACATCCACTACTGGCCAAATTTAATAGCATACGCAGAGCAGTCACTCCTTAAGCTGAATTTTACATAGATAAGTAAATATTAGATGACATTTTTATACTCTTATCAACTGTTTAATTATCTTCCCTATCTCTTAAGAAAAAAAAAGGAAGGAATGGATGGATGGATGGATGGATGGATGGATGGATGAAGAAAGGAAGGAAGAAAAAGAAAAACTATGTGACTAAACTCTTGCTGCAGTTTGGCAGTTTCCTATTGAGTTAAAAATAAGTTTACAATATGATCCAGCCAATCACACACATAAATATTTATTCAAGTGAACTAAAAACTATGTTCACACAAAACCTGTACACAAGTGTTTATAACAGCTCTATCTTATAAGCATCAAAAACTGGAAGCAACCAAGATATCGCTCAACAGGTGAATGAATAAACAAACTGTGGTATATACCAGAATGGAGTATTTTTTTTAACAACAAAAAGGAATACTCAATTGATTCATGCAACAACATGAGTGAATCTCAAATGCATTATGCAAAGTGAAAGACTACACACATTGTGTGATTCTACTCATGTGACGTTCTTGAAAAGGCAGAACTGACAGGGACGAAAAACAATTTGTAGTTACCAGGGTTTGCAGTGGAAGGCAGCTGACTACAAGGGGATGCACAGGTAAATTTCAGGGTGATGGAAATGTTCTTATGTTATTAGGGTAGTAGACACATGACTCCATTGCTTTGTCTAAACACATATAATTGTACCTTGCAAAGAGTGAACTTTAATGTCCACAGAATTTTAGAGTCAATCAGGATGTCAAGGGACTTCAGGATTGAATGCAGACAAAAGAATCTAATATATTAGCTGGGCTTGGTGGTGCATACCAGTAGTCCAAGACCAGCCTGAGTAACGCAGGCAGACTCTGTCTCAAAAAAAAAAAAGAAGAAGAAAGAAGAAGAAAGAAGAAAGAAGAAAGAAGAAGAAGAAGAAGAAGAAGAAGAAGAAGAAGAAGAAGAAGTAGTAGTAGTAGTAGAAGAAG
Source organism: Glaucomys volans (assembly GCA_020662805.1). Lineage (NCBI taxonomy): Eukaryota > Metazoa > Chordata > Mammalia > Rodentia > Sciuridae > Glaucomys > Glaucomys volans. The sequence goes on from JAJEJO010049532.1 coordinate 227,348, forward strand.
AAGAAGTAGAAGAAGAAGAAGAATTTAACATATTTAACATATAAATCTAAGACATAAACCCACTGAAGGTAGGGGGGAAAAGGAGCAGACCTAAGTAACCTTGGAAACCAGTGCTGTGACTAGCAACCAGAAGGCTACAAAGGGATCTGTACATAAATGCTACACTCCAGGAGTAACTTTGTTGCTCATGGGGTGGTTATAAATTAGCAATTCTGAACCTGCTTTACATGTGCATGGGTTTAAAAAAGAAGTAAAATCCCATCTACCATGATGGATAATGAGAGTTTTCTCACTCTCAGAGTGAAATACAGATAAGCAAGGGAAGGAGGCTCGAATAAGCTCTGTGATACCAGGTTAGGGTCACATAGTGCAAAGCATGTTTAGTTTAATATATACACAAATCAAAAGACATAAAAATAAATACATATGTATACAAGGGTTAGTATATACAGGTTGGGCATCCCCTAATCTGAAAATCCAAACTACTCCAAAATCTGAAACTTTCTGAGTGCTGACATGATACTGCAAGTGGAAAATTCTACACTTGACCTCATGTGATGGGTCATAGTCAAAACACAGGCATACTGTATGAAATTACCTTAGCTATGTACATAAAGTATATATAAAACATACATAAATTCTGTGTTTAGACTTGGGTCCTGTCCCCAAGGCATCTCATTATATATATGCAAACATTCCAAAATCCAAAAACACTTCCAGTCCTAGGCACTCTGGATGAAGGATATTTAATCTGTGTATGTTTCCCAGCTCTAGTCACTGAGCAGGCCTAATAGCAAAGTACACCAAATGATCAGATCTTGCTTTCTTCAATAAAAAAGAACTAGGGGTCCTTAGGAAAAGAACCGACTTTAGAGCTTGAACAAGGAAAATACAAGGGGAATCTAGAATATCTTTTAGTTAAAAAAAGAAAAAAAAAAAAAAGTAGGGAGGTGTTCAAGTAGCAAAAGGATGAGCGCACATCAAAGGGACTCAGAAAACCTTGAAGAGGCCACAACAACCTAGGCTGGACCAGCCTGAGCAATAAAATAAGTAGCATAGCACTGTGCTATAATCCAAAGCATAAAATAAATAATAAGTCTATACTGATAAAAGTTAATGATTTGATAAATAAACACATGGGCTAGGGGTAAATATTCCTTTAGAGAATTCCAAACAAAATAAGTGAATACTACCTCCTACAGGAGCAAGAATTCATCTTCACCCCCCCCTCCCAAGTATAGGCTTAGTGACTTATTTACAAAGACTATAGTATGGAGAGGGAAAAACAGCAACTCTACAGCACAGAAACCTAGCAAACACTGCCTTCAATGATAAAGGTTAACAGCACCAGTGATAAATCATGTAAATGTGTCCCACCTCAATATGTGACAAGGAGGACACTTCATCTCTGTAGTATTCTTCCCAAAAACCCATAATCCCAGTTTAAATTTGAAAAAAACATCCAACACACCTAAATTGAGGGGCATTCTACAGAATACCTCACCAGTGCTCTTCATACCTATGATGGTCACAGAAAACAAGGGATGGCTGAAAAGCCCTCAGAGACCAGAGAAGACTAAGGAAACAGATGACTAAATGCAATGTGGTACCCTTCACTGGATCCTGGAACAGAAAAAGAACACCAGTGTAAAAAGTGGTAAAATCTAAATAACATTTGGAATTGATTAACAGTAATAGATCAATAGTGGTAACTTAGTTTTCACAGATATACCATGGTAACATGTTAACATTAGAGGAAACTGGGTGAGGCATATACAGGAACTCTGCATTATCTTTTCAAATTTGTCCATAAACCTAAAAATTATTCTAAGCAAAAAGCTGAAAAAACAAGCAACCAAAAACCTGGCTTAAAAAAAAAAAAAAAAAAAAAAAAAAAAAATGCTACCTAAGGGTCAAGTTAGTGAGAAAAATTAACCCTACATATCTAATTAAAATTTATTTGTAACACATTTTGTAAGAGGGGACTGGGGATTAAACCCAGGGGCACTACATCCTCAGCTATTTCATTTTTTAAAATTTGAAACAGGGTCTCCCTAAGTGACTTAGGGCCTCACTAATTTGCTGAGGCTGGCCTTGAACTTGTGATCTTCCTACCTCAGCTCTTGAGTTGCTGGAATTACAGGCATACACCTCCACCCCAGGTTATTTTACAGATGTGTGCCACCACACCTACTTGCAACACTACTTTGTGACAGAAGTATAGGATCATTTTATTGGGCACATCTTTCACAAAGAGCAAATAAAGTATACCTGCTATACCATCTTGTGAACAAAATCTATTATAATGACACTTCTATTAATGACAATAATGGATTTCCATGGCATATTCATGGTTCAGATGCTTCTGTACCAGAAGGAGAAATAATGACCCCAAACACATTGATTCTTTCTTTGATGAGGACTCCTTCCTTCCCTTCCATGCCTCCAGATGAGGTAACGGGGTTTCTCCAGCCATTCTACCTATGTAACAAAACTCTAGTCTCTCCTACATCTCTCACCTTGTCTGGTCTAGATTCTGGCCTACTTAAGGCCAACAGCTATGGGTAAGACTTTTACCCTTCCTTTTACATCCATCCACTGGGATAGATGTACACTGACCACATAAACTCTGATGACTAAATAGAAATTCAGGAAATAGTATTCAAAAGAGAATTTCTAGACCCATAGTGACATAGTAAGTTTAAAGTTGCCAAGAACTACACTTGTTTTATATGCTAAGTAGAAAAAGACACAAATTTTATGAAGTTCAAAAGTAAAAGAGCATCTATGATTTGGATATGGTTTGAGTGTGTCCCCCAAATGTTCATATGTTAGAAGCTGGTCTCCCATGTGGCAGCACTGAAGTGGCAGAATCTTAAAGAGGTGGGGGCTCTTGAACAGCGATTAGGTCATGGGGCACTACCTTTAAAAGGGACTAATTAATGCTAGTCTCATGGAGTGAGTTTGTTCCTGTGAAGGTGCATAATTGTTGAAGATATTTTGGCCAAACTTTTTGTGGGGGGCAGGGAGTGCAATCATTATGTGATGCTTAAAGAAAAATTGTGCCAAAACCATGTGCAGTGGTGCACACCTGTAATCTCAGCAGCTTGGGAGGCTGAGGCAGAAAGATTTTGAGTTCAAAGTCAGTCTCAGCAATTTAGTAAGGCCCTAAGCAACTCAGTGAGACCCTGTCTCTAAATAAAATACAAAAATGGGCTGGGGATGTGGCTCAGTGGTGGAGTGCCCCTGAGTTCACTCCCTGGT